>AYEL01015474.1:0-27042 GCA_000484575.1 Olivierus martensii | reverse complement strand
ATATTATATATATCAAATATATAACAAAAAAAATTTTTGTTATATATTTGATATATATAACATATTTAAAATTCACTTTAATTATTGTTTATTTTTCAAACTCCACAATTAGTTTCATTGATCAATAGACAAACAACTACTTTTGCATACATTTCTCTTCCAGATCTATACCAATTTAAAAATAAATAAATTTGGTTAAAGTTTTATAATTGTTTATTTACAGGAATTATTTTAGTGATTGTATAATAGGAAGACTAATAAACATAATTTAATCAAGTAAAATTATAAATTGTCAATCACTGCTTCTGGTAGGTTATATGATTTGATATTCAGTCAATATTCAGATGCTGTGTTATAAATAAAAAATGATATTTGAAGATGAAAATATTTGAAAAAGTAATCTAACTATATTTTGCTAAAATACTGTTTATTCGTGGAGTCTAATTTTAATTGAATAGGTTGGTAATTTTTCTGTACACATTTTTCCAATAGTTTACATTCTACAAATGTTTTAATTTATCATTTGTTCAAACAATCCTTCATTTGAATAACCATCTAAGAAGAGAGACATTGCCTAACATTAAACTAACTAGACTTCTGTGGGTCTCATATTTCCAATTTTCATAAAGGCTCTGTTGATATATGTTTTATATATCTATTGTAACTACAGGCAGTTCCTGCCTTTATCAGCTAACGTGTTCCTGGAGCAAGCTTCTTAAGTAAAAAACTTGTAAGCCAAGAATAAATTTCTTGTAGACATATTAAAACCAGGATATCTGCAGCAGTGATCTCATTTTTTATAACAATATTTCAAGTTTTTATCATTATGCATACAGTAGAATTCACCATTTTTAGTCTTAAGGCATACAATGTTTTGCTTGCATTCCTTTCTTTCCAGTTTTTTAAAGGTTGTTCATGTTGTTGATTGAAAAGCAACATCCCAAAAGAATTGTATCTGTTGTCAATTGTCATAGTTTTGGTTTCAAAATTTTGAAAGCACACCAGCATTTACAATTACTGTTAACTATTTCCCCTATTGTTAAAGTGGGACAAAACTAATGATTTGTTCATTTCATTTCAAAGGGGATGTCTGTATTGTTGTTGGTTTATGTGACATTTAAAATAATTTTATAATGAATTTTAGTTCTTGGGGTAAACAATTTTTATGTTTTAATCAATGTTTATGAATTATCCATTTCATGTTAACAGTATTTTAATACAATAGTAAAAGCACGTTTTTTTGCTGGGACAGCAAGAATGTTTTACATTAACCAATTTTTCATGTTACATAATTTCTACTGTATTTCTCTCTTCATAATGCATTTCTCAAAAAATAATAATTTGCCATCACCATCGATCATTTGTATACATAGTTTAAATCAAAATTATGGAGAAATATGTTTTACTATTTGTGTGCAAAATTTGGAAATGATAATCTATGAAAAAAATAAAAAATAAATTCAGATCTTTAAAAATTTTCAAGAGAGTTGGATTAATAGTAAAAGTTAAGAAAAACAAAGCAGTTTAAAATCATCTCAGGGATTATCATATTTGGTCGTTTACATAAAGATGCTGTAGTGTAGAAGATGCATTCTAATTTTGGAAAAGTAAATAAAAAAAAAATTTTTTTTTTTTAATTTATTGTTAATACAACAGAAATTTAAGATTTAATAAAAATAAAGCTAAAAAAGAAAAGTATAGAATT
The DNA here is from genome assembly GCA_000484575.1 of Olivierus martensii. NCBI lineage: Eukaryota > Metazoa > Arthropoda > Arachnida > Scorpiones > Buthidae > Olivierus > Olivierus martensii. Next base: position 25,337 of record AYEL01015474.1, on the reverse strand, counting down.
ATTACTCTATTTTATTATTATTCAATTTCAGATTCGTTACTAATAATCATTTTTATCCTCAATATTATTATAATCATTGATTAGAACATAAATGTGAAACTGAAATTCACTTGTTAATCCAACAACAATAGGGTAATTATTGAAAAGTACACTGACTATCCATTATAATATATGCTTTAACAATGCAAACTATCTGTTAATTACATTTTGCCATTTGTTGACGTCTCAGTTTCACATCTGCTGTATTATCACTTTCAGCTTATAAAATGCAGGGTAATATTCAAAAAATATTTATAAGGAATATATGCAACTTTTAGTTCTAAATTATAAACATGCATGCATATATTCATACATATATAATTAAAGTATAGTTTTTACTTTTGCTTTTAAATTTTTTTAGTGATTGTTTTTTTAATACTATATCATACTTGTAGAAAATATGTAGGAAATGCCATTATTTTTCAGAAAGCAAAGAAAAAATATTAATAGATGCAAAGATCTATCTATATCAATAAATATTAATGAGTAAAAACATTGATGTCACAGTTAATTGGGTTAGTATTTGATTATTATTTAATTATTCTAAAGTTATTTACAAATTATATTATTTATTAATAACTAAGAAATATTAAAATGCTTTTGTATTAGAATTTATAATTTTCAAGTTAAATCAATGATAATAATTCAACATACATGTACAGCTTCAATACATGATGATACTAATGAAAATGGTGCTGTTGGACGTGCTACTCCAAGACGGACTGGAGCAATTAATGAATCTGCTGTTTCACACAATTCTTCCACAGCCAAAGTAATAAGAGCCTGAAATGCTCTCCGGCATTTTATTAAAGGCTGAGATGCTCCATTAACACTGAAAAATCATATAAACAATATATTAATTCTTTCTTTTATATAAACATTAAAACATGTATACTGTAATAATAATAATTAAATTAATAATTTATTAATTATAAATCTGACATATTAAAAATATCTAACCATATTATGAAATGTACATCTATAATACTCTGCATACAAATATAATACATATAAAAATATTAGTATATAGTACCATTCACTAATGATTACAAATTGATCTTTGAAAACAAATCCAATAAGGAAAAATCTAATAGCAAATGGTATTTCCCTATAGCAGTGATTCCTAATTAGCTAAGAGCTGTGTTTTTAAAAAGTTAGGGTTTCTATGCAAATGATGTCTAAGATTATTAAACAGAAAATGTTGCCCTATAGAAATGCATGTTGTATGGATTGGATAGTTCCATTAAATCAAATTTCAGATATTTAAAATTATTATTTAGTCATTTAGAGCAAAAAAATTAATACATATTTATTGATAAATATTAATAGCTAAACAATAACTATTGCTTAAAACTGATAAAAATCCAAAATATAAACTAAAAACATAAATAACATTTAAACAGCAGTCACAGAAACATAAAATATTTATTTTCCTGTAATTTTTTAGTTAATTCATAGCCCTCTTCACCAATAAATTACAAGCACACAGATAAAAACATTAAGTCTAATTATAAATTCACAGTTCTTAAATTCTAACATTCAAATATAGGCATACCTTGCTTTAAGAAGCATGACTTTTTGGCACTTCTCAATTATATTCCATGTTTTTATTTTATATGTCAAAATGAAAATTATCTGCAAAATAATACTTAGAATAGATATATAAAAGATAAATCAATACATAGATAGCCAGGCCCAGAGCCACCCTGAAAAACAGAAGATGTGAGTCTCAGAATTGAATCTAGATCCTCCAATGTGTGATATGCAAATGCTTTAAAAAGTGGCCATCTTGCCAAATATTTTAGGTCTAGTGCTACTGTGACTTAATGAATAATAGTGTAAATATGTTTTTAGCTTTTATATGCATTAGCAAATACAGTTAGACCTCGTTATATGGTCACCCTCTTATAAGGTCACCCCGCTTATATAGTCAGTTTTGGAAAGTCCCTGCTTACTTAATAGGAATTCTGTGTATTTTGTTATCGCTTATATAGTCAAGGATTAAATGTACGATCACTTATATGGTCACTTTGACTTTACCCGAAGCGATCAAGCACATCGCGCCACTGACTCCAATATGCTCGATCATATGCGTGATCCAACTATATAAACGCGCATCAGGCAGATGACGCCACGCTACCTGATGCAACGTGACAACTCTCAACAATTAATTTAAGGTCGGTTCCCACTAGAGTCTGTTTCCGTCCAGGAATCTGTGCACTAAAGGCCTTAAGGAACTATGCAAACTCGGCGTCGACGGACAGTGACACCGAATTTACGCATAACAATAAGGACTTGATTGCACAGACTCCCGAACGGAGACGGACGCAAACGGACTCTAGTGGGAACCGACCTTAAGAATTTTAGGCGCGACACTCTCGATCGCTTTGAGGCAATTAACATAGCAGTATCAAGTGTCTGACGAAGAGCGTTCATTTCACTCATAATTTATTTTACAATATAAGTGATAAATATGAAAATAGAAATTAAAAATTTGTTGTTCAATAGCATACTTGTTTTAATAAAATTTTTTGTTGTTTTCTCAAACATTTTATCTGCAAAACATTATTTTTTTATAATGTACCAGAATATTGTCGGGACACTAAGACATTATTTACCAAAAGAGGGCGGTGAAAATTGTACGATTTTACTAACTACAGTATAATTGTTTCTTCGTTTTTCAAAACATGCAATCGCTAAAATATTTTAGTAAATAAATAGTGAAATGTAAAAAAATTTAAATATTTAACAAATTAATTTTTTATCTTCAGATCGGTAAATTTTTAAAAAGAGAAATATACATAAAGGTTGCTGTTTGCTGACCAATCAACCAATTACAGTAATCATATAGTTCGAAAAATAAATGGTAATTAAAATAAATCACTGCATATTATATGTTTTTTTAATTATTGGGTTGTCCAGAAAGTTCGTGCATTTTTTTTGTTAATAGATGGCGCTAGAGTACTAAGAATGTGCAAGTTATTATTTAGTTTAGTTGTGTCCTTGAAACATGACACTGTAGCCTTCATAAAAATTTATGTTTTATCAGAATAAAGATGACAAACTATTGTTAGTATTGTTTGCGCCACGAGTGTCGACAGAATACATTTGCGCCATGTAATGTTATACAAGTTTAAAAGGGCTTTCTGCAGTTGATGCAACAAAACACATATGTGAAGTTTATGGAGATGATGCATTATCTGTACATACCTGTCAAAAGTGGAGTTTGAGAGGGAAATTTAAGCCTGGAAGATGAGCCACGTTCAGGATGACCTTCGGTCGTCAGTGACACAGACATTTCCGCACAGCTTGTAAGTAATCCTCGATTAACAACAAGGGAGGTTGCTGAGATACTTAATGTATCAAAAACAACAATCGATGACCACCTAAAATCAATGGGATGGATCAGCAAGTATTATGTTTGGGTTCCCCATGAACTTTCTGAAAAAAATCGGATGGATAGAGTTGCAGCATGCGTTTCTTGCTGGGCCATCTTAAGTTTGAGCCGTTTTTAGAAAGAATTGTGACTGGAGATGAAAAATGGATCCTATATGACAATGTGGAGAGAAAAAAACACTAGTCTAAACCAAATTTGCCTGCACTTCCAACACCAAAGCCAAACATTCACCAACAAAAGATCATGCTCAGTGTTTGGTGGGATTTTAAACGCATAATTTTTTACAAGCTGTTAAAAAACAAGGAAACTATCAATGCAGACAAATATTGTAGTCAACTGGACAGACAATTTAAGAAAGGCAATTGTGGAAAAACGGCCATCACTAGCGAACAGAAAAGGTGTTATTTTCCACCACGATAACGTTAGGCTGCACGTAGCGATGATGATACAACAGAAGTTAAAGGAGTTTGGCTAGAAAGTTGTCATTCACCCTCCATATTCGCCAGACATTGCGCCGTCGGATTACTATCTCTTTCGATTACTACAAAATTCTCTACAAGGGAAAAAATTTATAAATATTGCTGAAGTCGAAAAACACTTAAAATTATTTTTTGAATCACAACCATCAAAATTTTTTGAAAATGGCATCAAAAAACTACTGACTCGATGGGAAAAGATTGTAAATTCAAACGGAAATTATTTTACTGAATAAAATTATCTTTAAATTTGAAAATTTTGTTTTATTTACTTATTAAAAAAAACGCACGAACTTTCCAGACAACCCAATATATTTGCAAAAGAATCTATAAAGATCGATTTATTTATTTATGTAATTTTAAAAAACTTTTTAATTCTTTATTTTGAGAGAAAATATCGATTAAAAACGACAAAATTTTCCGGTTCCAATTGTATTGTCTTAAGCGTATTTCACTGTAAATAAAATTTCATTGCCTTAATTAAGTTTTTCTTAACCCCGGATATATGGTCTCCCCAGATATAAGGTCAGTTTTTCCAAGTCTGCTGAAGTGACCATATAATGAGGTCTGACTGTAAAAAAAAAAAAAAAAAAAACTATAATTTGCTTTACAGCAATGGTCTGGAACATAACTGCTACAATAATAAGATATGCCTATATTATAAATGATACTACTATATAAATAATATACTAGACTGCAGATATGTTTATTTTTAGTTCTCAATATATATTCTTAATAAAATGTCAGGCTATGAATATAAAATAAACAAAACTGGATTCATTTCTAAAATTACATATGTATAATCAAATTTAATTTTGACTTCATCACTACTACAATGATGGTACTACTATATACAGGGGGATTCAAAAAATTGTGCCAAAATTTATAGACTTGTAGAGGATAAAATCCTGAGTAAAAAAGTCTAGATGTGTTTTTTGATTTGAGGCTACGTTTAAAAGGTATAAGGCATGAAAGTTTTGTGACATCATATCTGGTTTAGTCAAAAATTATTTTTAAAATAGATTTATTTGCATTATTTTAACTAGTTAAAAACTATCCTAAAAAAATTTAGAGCATCAAGACATATTGTTTATTAAATTAGTGACCGATTATTTATATGAAACATAACTGTTTTACAAACGCAGTATTCATTTTCAAACAGCAATTTAACTTTCGAAAATAAAATCTGCATTTGTAAAACAATTGTTTCATATAAATAATCAGTCACTAATTTAATAAACAATCTGTCTTATGACTATGATTTTTAAATATAGTTTTTAAGTAGTTAAAATTTATAGATGATTTTAAAAATGCAAATAAACCTATTTTAAAAATAATTTTTGACTAAACCGGAAATGGCGTCACAAAATTTTCACACCTTATATCTTTTAAATGGAGCCTCAAATCAAAAAATGCATCTAGACTTTTTTACTCAGAATTTTATCTTCTACAAGTCTAAATTTTGGCAAAAATCCTTTTTAAATCACCCTGTATATAATATACCAGTCTGCAGATATATTCAATTATAAGAAATTTTATGAGAAGATTATCACAAGATATTGACTTTAAAATTACTATTAATTATTTTTAATACAATAAAAAGAAATTTTATTTACAATTGTTCATGTAGGCAAAATAAGCTACAACTGGACTTACAGATTTTTTTTTTAATGGAATGCGCTTATGGCTTTGGGATGCAATTAAGTTGATTATCATTTATAATATTCCTGTGTTGAGTTCTCCTTAATATTTCTAGTAATTCTTTTAATATATCCTCTGCAAGGATTTCACATGGATTTATTACTTTAATTTTCTCACAAAAGATCTCTAAATCACATTAAAAAAAATTTAGTTGCACTAGCTAAATGTTTTTTCGAATGTGATTCAGGGATCATTTGTGTCCTAGTTTTTCCTAACCTGATTGATGGTTTTTATGTTCAGCTATCCTATTTTTTTAAGTTATGCTTCATGATACTGTATTCTTCTTTGAACCTAAGATCCTTATTGTAGAAAGTTTGCATATTCTTAAATTGTTTTTATGACAGTTTTCAATGATAAACTAATTTATTAAAGATTGTTGGATGACTTTTATAGGCTGAATTTTATACAAATCAAATTTATTTAAATAAATTATTATATAGTTTTTTGATAAAATTAAATCTTTATATGCTATATATATAGACTACTTAAAAGATATAATCTATAACTATTATAATACAATTCATGCATACAATCATCATCATAATATGATAGTTACAATAGATTCAATTAACTGGATTAGTCGAGAGATTAATTTCTCTGATATACAAATACTCAAAAAAAAAAAAAAAAAAAAAAAAAAAAAAAAAAAAAAAAAAAAAAAAAAAAAAAAAAAAAAAAAAAAAAAAAATCAGAATTATAGACAATATGCATTTATTATTTAATGAAAAAAGAAAACAATAAATTATTACAATATATATTTTTAGCAATTAAAATTAAGGCTACATATATTGTAATTTTAATTTTGATTGATATTTATCTAAGATATAATAAAAAAAAATGAATCTAGGGTATTTAAATACCTTTCAGATATTTATTTAAGATAAAACATTGATAATTAAACATATTTTCAGGTTGCAGATTAATCTTGGTTAATCTGCAACCCAGATAATTACAAGTCTATTATATTACGACAAATGCTAACTTTGCTGTTGAAAGTAATGTTATAGATAGTGTGTTAACTTTCATTACAGTAATATTTTAAGCATTGCTGTGGTTCCATTGTGTAAAGCTGCAATATAATATTTAATGATAAATATTTATCACTAAATATGATAAATATATGTATAAATATGATTTAAATAATACTGTCTGTATCAAAATTTTTATATAAAATCAAATTTGTGTAGTAAGATTCATATAAGTTCAAGGAATCTTATAACATAAAGAATTACTTGTATTATGATTCTCAATTGAATTACACTGATCCATTTTTAAAAAACATTGAAAAATCATCACAAAGAACAAGGAAAACAGAAATAAATTAAAATTTTCTTTTTCAACTTAAAATAATTTTATTAAAGCACTTTCAATCTTCTGGGTCCTCTTCAGCAATCTCAGTTTATATTGCTCTTAAGAAATGTTTATATTGATTGCTGAAGAGGACCGAGAGAGTCAAAAGCACTTCAATAAAATTATTTTAAGTTGAAAAAAGAAAATGTTTTCTAACATATATTACAAAAAATTATGAAAACATATATTACTTCAAAAAAATTGATATCAATAAATAAAAAATAGATAGATAAATTCCATAGACAATTAACTGATAAATATAAAGTTATTAAATTGACTGCACAAAATAATTTATTTTCCATACCTTTTCTTACGACTAGTATTAGGTGCCATTTCTGCACTAAGTATCACAAATATTCGAGCTACAGATCTAATAAATCTTCGAGCTACAAGATGAGCTTCAGTTTGGCGATTCTGATTTGTATCATTTTGCATTTCTCTAATTAAAGTAGTCAATAATGTATCCAGCATCTGAAAAAATTATAATAATGCATATATATATTTTACACACACACATTTTTTAATATTTATTTATAGAAATTTCATAATTATTACTATTGATAATATTTAAATAAAAAGAAGATACCTCCATGCTGCATTTCACAAGTAAACAATGTGTAAATTTATCTAAAAGAGCTGTTCCACTTTGACTGTTTAAATATGCTTGATCTTCATATAACTGACCAACAGCAGCTAAACCATTGTTTGCATCATTTCCACGCCATCCAGATAATATCATGGCTTTGACTGCATTCCAATCATTTAATAAGCGTTCCAGAGCTCTTCTTGAGAAGCGAGGTGGTTCTAAATCATGGTCAGGCATATCCGTTTCTTGAAAACATAAGTATTTCAAAAAATTTTTCAATTATTATAAAATGCAGTAATTTAAAAATTCTGTAATAATATATTTTTTAAAAACAAAAAAATAGTTTATATATAAAAAGTTCACAGTTAATAGGTTCTTAGGTTTAAGAGTTTTTTCAAATATAAAATATCAAAAAAAAATCAAAAATACAGTTTAAGTGTAATAAATAAATGATAAGCATTTATAAAAAATATTTAAAATCATATACAGAACTATAAGAAGTCTACTAAGAAATTGGAAAAATCAAAATAGCAACTAACTTGTAAGAAGTGAAAGTAGAATATGCTCTAGCCATCATTGTTTCACTGGAAAATTATGTAAATAACTTTCATTCCTGAGCTGTTCCTAAGGCATTATTCATTATATAAAAGCTCATTTAATTATTTATTGATGATGATGACAAAGAATAAAAATTCCTTAATATTCACATGACAAATAATTTATCATAATTTGCTTGATTTTAAAGGCTATATATTTTCATTTATTTAGATAAATAAATCATTGTTTAATCATATACTATTGATTTTATTGACCTTTACTTAATTTTATTCTGATCAAATTTCATTGTCTAGAATAGAATTCCTGATTTTAACATTATGTCTATGGGAAATAACTCTGAATCAGTTAGCTGCTCAAGAGTCAATTTCCCATAAACATAATGAATCCTCATATTCTACAATTCTATCTTTTATATCATTGATGTAAACAGTTCATAGATAGGCCTCAATCTGCTCTATCACTACTTCTTAATCAGTCAGTAATTAGGAAATGTTGCTTCATTATGATTATTTTGTTACAAATTTATAAATGCAAATATACCTATATTATACAAACATACATACATAATGTTATTGCTAAAGGTATAAATCAGACAATGACATCAGTGGCTGATCATTGTTGTCAATGCCCAGTTTTTCAGGTTAGGTTAGTTAGAATAAGCTGCCATAGCCTCATGGGATATTCTATATCTGGCAGCAGTCATTTATAGAACCCATCACAGGCTGGCCAACACCCATGATGGGGTCAACTGGATGGTTGAAGGATATGGTTCAACGGGCCGGGCCTGGACCCCACCTTGATAAAGTGGAGGTGTGGGACCCAGATTTGAACCCAAATCTTCCAGGGTGGTAAGCCAAAGCTTTACCACTCAGCCATCTAGCCAACCCCATTTTTTCAGTGGCCAAGGTGTTTAATGTTTTAAGATTAACAATGATAACCAATCAATGATATCATTGGCCAACTATCAAACAGAATTCAATATTGAAAATATTGAATTCTGTTTTTTATTTTATCATCAATATTCAGATAGTAAAGTAAAAACAGCTTATATTTAAAACACAGAGACTCGTTTATAATATGCTTGACAACTATAGCATTTTCAATTATATAATTTTTTAAATGCCTTATACCAGTGATTTTCAAAGTGTGGGTCGCAACCCCATATGGGGTTGTGTAATAAAATTTGGAAGTCGCAGAAATTTTAGCAAATGTTTTAATTTGTATTCCTAATTTATATAACTATACCCAGGATTGCAAAAATATTTTAATCAGGTAAAAGGGGTTGCCAAGTGGAAAGGTTTCAGAAGCACTGCCTTATACAAACATTTATTGGTAACACAATTTGCAATAAAATAACATTATTGTAACTTTTCCCCTTGGATATAGAAGGTAAGATGTGAAGTTAAGCCCTAATGAATGTTTTAAAAAAAAATTAACTAATTAAAGTAAATCAGAGCTTTTAAATTTATTTTAATGTAAAACTTATTGATTCTTTTTCAAGCTATTAATTAATGATACTCTTCTATGTCAGACAAGCACTAAATAGATAGAGAAAAAGTTTATTCATACAGTTACATATTTTGAAATGTTCTCTTTTTTTAAAAAGTCATTATAAGCAAGTAATATAATTATTCAAAGAACAAGCATTATTTTGGTAGAAACTATAATATTTATTTAACTTATATAAATAGATAATATTTGAGATAATTCTTTCAAGTTGATTAAGTCATTCTCAATCTGATTTTGAATACAGTTATTGAAGAACAAAGTTAAGTTTTAAGTTCACAGTTATTGAAGAACAGAGATTATTCTATGTTCCAAATTTAAATTAAAATATATACTTATAAATAAATTTAGTTTTTAAGCTGTCTATATTAAATTTAATATAAATGTAATTTAATATAGACAACCCAAAGACTAAATTTATACTTGATAACTGTATATTTAAATTTGAATTTGGAACATAGAATAACCTCTGTATGTCAGTAACTACATATTTGTGTTCAAAATGGACTGAGGATGGTTTAATCATGTAGAAAGCAATATATTAAATGTTACTATTTATGTAAGTTAAGTAAATATTATAATTCCTGCCAAAATAATGCTTGTTCTTTGGATAATTTTAGTTTATGGTAAGTGATTTTTAAATTGTTGCAAGTATAAGTAAAAATTGTATAACATTTAATATTAATTAATTAAAAAAGATCTAAAGACTCCTATGTCATCAATGGTATTATCCCAAATATCACTCCCCCAACTTTAGCTATGGCTAATGAAAGGAATTGAGAAAACATGCATTTTAGTATTTTGGTGTCATAATAAAGAGGAATAGGTTACTCAGACTATTTTTACTGAATGGTATGCCCAGCAATTTTGTCCAGAAGTTTTAAAGTTTTGCTCAACGTAATAACTTGCCTAAAAAAAATTTTATTGGTCATCCAGTTAATCTTCAAGACATCTATAATGATGATTCTGAAGTTAAGATAGTTTATCTGCCATCAAATACATCATCAATTCTTCAACCAATAGATCAAGGCATGATTTCAACCTTTAAGCAAATTATCTGCAAGCAACCTTTAAAAGTATGATAGAAACAATTGAAATATCAATGATGATGAAAAAGTATTGGAAATCATACACCATTTTGAAGACCATCAACAATATGCACAAATGGTATTTGGCAAAAGTTGTGACCAAATGCAGTTTTGGACACAGAGACTGAAATAGAGAAATTATCAAATATGGCAGATGAAATCACAAACATAGCTCAAGATCTCGGCATTGATGCTCAGAATATTACTGAATTGTTTGAAAGTCATGCTGCACTACTTTAAAAAGAAGAGCTTGAAAAGAAGGATTGGAACCTATTAGGGAATTGTCAAAAAAATTTCTAAGAGAAAAATCTTTCCAAAATGTGTGAAGTTTTGGATAACTTCTCTGATAATGAACATGTCTAGGAGTGTGCTTCCACTGTTTGCAGAGGAGTCAGTGCCCTTCTCAAATTCTACTACAAACTCTAGCAGGAACAACACAGATCTTCCCAGCAATCAACATTGATCCAATTTTTTAAGAAAAATTGATCAATGTTGTTGGAAAGAAATTCCCAACAGAAACATAAGATTTGGAGGACAAGGCTTCAGTCAAAACCTCCATATCAACCAGACAAGAAGAAACAATAAGATAACATTCATTGATGAGCCTACAGTGATGATAAAGCTTGTTATAAAGGAGTTTTGACCAAAGATTTTTTTGCAAATTTATTGTTGTATGAACTTTTTTGTTTGTAAAATATTTAATTACAGTATACAGCTATATTATATTTTCCATCAATAAATGTCCTCATTTTTGTGTGTATTTGTATCAAAAATTAATGTAATTGGTCAGTTTATGAAATTTTTTCAATTTTGAAATATATCTCATTACATTCTATAGTAATTTTACCTCAAGTTACACAGTTTTGAATTACAAATATGATGGAACCTAACCCAACTTAATCAAGGGTTACCTCTAAAATGATTATAGTAAGACCTCGTTTAATATAGGGGATATGTTCCAACAAAATCAAGTGCTAAATGAAACAGCGTTAAACGAGGTCTTCTTAATACGTAAATAATGCAAATAGGTGAAATTGGACAGTGAATTAAAAAAATGTATGTATTATTTTTTATTTTGTAACATATATTACATTAATTATTTTTTACTGCTAATATCGATTTATATTCATAAATCATTCCTGAAAATCAAGAATATTCGAATAAATAATTTATGTTTGTGATGAGAAAGATTCTTCCTGATTTGATACTTTTTGTTTTTTCGTTAATTAAGACGTCATCTAACATCATTTGCCTTTTCCTCTTTCATTCAGCAAGCAATTGTTGATAGCCAGACATCACAACCCATGACACTTTGTCTTGCCTTTGAACTTCTATTAAAATTTGGATCACTAGTTAGCCCCTGGTCACTATATGCCCAAATACACCAAAAACAAAACATTTGTTTCTTTTCTGTCAAATTTGAGATTTTTCATTTATTTAGCATAATCTTATATATAATGCTTTTGCTTGTTTTTTTTTCTCCAGACCAAACTTTGAAATTTTCTTCACATGAAATTGACAACTAACAAACTATCGATTTATCTTTTCAGTTATTTAGATAATACAGTGAAACCTCTCAACAGCAGACACCTCTGGGGAACAGAAATTTGTCCACTATTGAGGGGTGTACGCTATTGAGGATAATGGCTATCTGAGCCATCCATTTTTTGCTTGGTGTGATTTAACACGATATGAATTTTCGCATTATATGAGTAACAAAGTCGATAAATTTAGCATTAAATGTTTATTTTAATCATTATTTATTTATTTATACTATCTTTTGCAATACCAACATACAAACAATAAACAAATACTGTATACTGTAGCTTGAAACAGTAAAGAAATTAAAACATAAATATATAATTTACATAAAGAAGATAGATTATAAATTAATATTTTGAATGCTACTTATTGATACGGTATTATTATAAAACTTGAAAACTTATAAAATATGAATGTAATCTCAGGAGTGTATACACTATTCTACACTTTGGGGAAAAAATCTGACATCTTACTTTGTTTTATTTTACGTTTTTGAACTTCATTCTCCAGATGCATTTCTACTTCCACTATTAATTTCAATCCTGTGGAATCACTATTAAAAATAAAAAAATTTTTTCACGATTTTCGTTCGTCTTTCAATTTTGAGCTGTAATATGGTACTTTTATTAGTTTTTATTGTCCGTTATTATCGAAATTTAAGTGTCCGTGTCCGTTATTGAGGGTGTCCGCTTTTAGGGGGGATGCTCCCATAGACATCCATGTATTACTGCCGGGGAATTACAAAGTGTCCATTATTGAGGGGTGTCCGTTAGGTGAGATTTCACTGTAATTATAATTTTTATCTTAAAATAAAAAATTATAATTTCTGAAATGAATAAAATTTTATTTAAGTTCTGAAATAAATTAAATATTATTTAAATGCAACATTTATGTAGCCTCGACACACCGAATGCAAACTGAACAGCCAACATTATTTGATTGAAAAAGACAGAAATTGAAGTCAAATAACAAAAAGAAGTATACAAACATAAATAGGAAGTAAACTATGATAACTTAAAGCAAAATTTATAATGAGATTGGGATTTAGTTTTCTAAAATATGTGATTAAAGATTTGAAGCGAGAGAATATTGTAACAATGACACTTCTGGCGTGGGAGTTCGCACATGCGCAAAAACATGGACTCCACATGCTTATTCTTTTATATATGATTTTGTATAAACTAATTCATAATTTCCGTAATAGTGGCTAAATTTTGTTTTGAGAAAATCCATTGCAAGTTCCTTTTGCTCTTCATTTTCAGAAACGCAAACTTCCTCGTTTTCGTGCGATTTCGGATTTATGCAAGTATAACAGTTTGAAAAGCTGCATCAAAGTGAATCAAAACAAAAAATACTGAATTTGAAAAAACTGCATTATATTGAAGCAGCGTTAAATGGAGCAGCGTTAAACAGGGTCTTACTGTACTTGTATATTAGAAAATACATTTTTATAATTTTTAAATCAAAACTACCTAATTCTATTGCAAATAAGTAGTTCCTATTTTCCATCACTTCAATAATAAGTTTTCCATTTTATAATTATTATTTTATATATAAAGTCATAAATTATTAAGATATAATTTAACTGTTTTGATATTTCATAAGATTGATAACTAGGCAATCACTTTGGTTTGAAATAAATAAGTGACAACTTCCAGCTTAAATAATATTGAATATATTATAAAATATATACTGTATTTTATAAATTTATGAAACAATTTTATATCATCTTATAATAAGATATTATTTTAATTAAATAAAAATCTAATAAGATATTATAAAATTATATTATAAATAACAGTTATATCAAAATTATTATCAAAACAATAAGACTGTTTCAATTTCAATAAACTGTTGATTATCTGTTTTGGTATGATTTGCATTTATTTTTGGTTTCAATACATAATATTTTCTGCAAAACAAAATGATCTTTGAATAATTATTATATTTCATTTTAATTATATATTTTGTTTTAAAATTTATTTAATATGTATAAAAATAATTTATTTTCAAATAAAAATACTATTATTTTTATATACAAACTGATGATAAAAAATTTTCTAAACTTTGAATATATATTATCTTGATTGATAAAGTAGGTTTTATTTAAAATAGTCAATATAAAACTTAATAAAATTCCAATTGCTTAAATTAATGAATTGGTTTTATAAATTAGTAGTTAAAATATGGAATGATCTCAATATTATTCAAAATATCCCAAGAAAAATATACATAATTATAAATTGAAATTTCTTTCATCAGACTTTATAAACTAGATATAAAAAATACCCTAAACCAGTTTCACACCACCAACAAATATGATACCAGTGCTGAGGATAATCTTCTAATCTCTTATAACAACACTGCCTCTAAGTGAATGGTTAATGACATTAAGGCTTCGACAACATTATATTGTATTGATAATAGTATGTTTTAATAATGACGTTCCCCAATATAATGTAACATTGACAATGACTGTTAATATCACCATGGTTATTCTTGATGGCTATTTGATTGGGTGTTGATAACAATGTTTGCTATGCAATCTTTGATCAAAACATATGTTTTTTTACAAAGTTTTCTTTATTTTTACCAGCATAGTGTTAGCAGGAATGAGATATCTTTTATGATTTCCCTGTAAAAAAACTAAACAGGGTTCATTCAACAATAATGCACTGTATTTCTTTTTAAAAATCTATTAATATTCTGAATTTTGCTGGTTTGGGAATTTAACATTTTTTTTATAGCATTGTATCTAAAGGAAATCTTATACATGATTTCCTCTAGATACAATACTATAAATAACAAATTATAATAACAAATTTAAATTATAACTGAAAATTTTTAGTATATCCCTATCATTATGCAGGAAACCTCCTATAATGGAATACACTAAGCAACCATGAAATTCTGAAATCAACACAAATGGATGAAATTATACACAACTGAAATTTTTTTTTGTTGGGAATAGACATTTTTAAGAAATTAATCCTTGATGTGGAATTTTTATATACAATTTCCAAATTCTTTGAAAAATTGTATATGCAAAGTAACTTAGAGATTCAGATAATAAGGATCATTTTTATATATTTTTAAAATCAATAAAGAATTAGTAATATAAAACAAATTCCTTGTACAGTGGTGCCTCGCAATTCAATGTCCCACAATTCGACATTTGAGTTTTGCAGGATGGCGCATGCGCATGCATATAATCGTGTAATGTCATTTGCTATTTGTCAGTTCTTTTGGGCTAATTTGGAGTTTACCCGTGTTGTTTCTGTTAAAGTGTTGTTTGTGTTAATTTTCAATTCTTCATTTTTCAGAAAGTAAAATATTGTGTTTGTGTTAATTTTCAATTCTACATTTTTCAGAAAGTAAAAATTTTATTGCCCGTGTTGTTTGTGTTAATTTTCTATTCTACATTTTTCAGAAAGTAAAAAATTTGTTATTATTTTTTTGAGTGAAATGTAAGGATGGGTTCAAAGAGAACTGATCAGAGGAATAATTCTGAAATGAAGAACGTTAATTTTCAATTCTAAAAGTAAAAAATTTGTAATTATTATTATTTTTTTGAGTGAAATGTAAGGGTTGAAGTAAAAAATTTGTAATTATTATTATTATTTTGAGTGAAATGTAAGGACTGTGTTGTTTTTGTTAATTTTTAATTCTAAATTTTTCAGAAAGTAAAATAAGTGTTGTTTGTGTTAATTTTCAATTCTTCATTTTTCAGAAAGTAAAATATTGTGTTTGTGTTAATTTTCAATTCTACATTTTTCAGAAAGTAAAAATTTTATTGCCCGTGTTGTTTGTGTTAATTTTCTATTCTACATTTTTCAGAAAGTAAAAAATTTGTTTTCAATTCTACATTTTTCAGAAAGTAATTAACTTGTAATTATTATATTCAATTCTGCATTTTTCCGAAAGTAAAAAATTTGTGCAACCATAGTTATTATTATTATTTTCTTGCTACATTTTTCAGAAAGTAAAAAATTTGTAATTATTATTATTTTTTTAGTGAAATGTAAGGATGGGTTCAAAGAGAACTGACCAGAGGAATAATTCCGAAAAGAAGAACACTCCGAGTAAGAACTGACCAGAGGAATAATTCTGAAAAGAAGAACACTTGATTGAGTAAAGAGATGAACCTGAGGAATAATTCCGAAAAGAAGAATATTCAATTGAACAAAGAGACGAGGAATAATTCCGGAAAGAAGAACACTCAATTGAGCAAAGAGACGAAGAATAAAATATGTAGATAAAGTGCAGAAAGGTAGAACAATTAAAATGTAACTCAAGTATGGTGTTTCTAGGACAACTGTGGTAACGTTTTGCAACACAGAAGATTATGGGTGCTACTGTGTCTGCTGGAAGACTCCATTCCAACATCCAAGGGCTAATAAATTGCGTGTTGTATATAAAATAGTATTTTTTGAAATTTAGTGTGTTATATAATAATAAAACACACATAATAAAGTAAATAATATAGTGTATTTCTCTCACCTTACCCGTAAGTTAGAGGAGTTTGATAATAATATAGTGTATCCCTCTCCCCTCATCCGTTAGGAGAGTGAGATGAGGACCGATAACGAATTAATCTATTTTACATAGTCTTCTTATATGGGAAATGCCTGCAATTCGACAGTTAAATAATATATTGTATCTCTCTCACTCACTAGTTAGGGGAGTGAGATGGGGGTCCAACAACGAATTAATCTATTTTACATAATCTTATATGGGAAATATTGTCCCGCAAGTCGACAATATAGGAAATATTGTCCCGCAATTCGACAGTTTCTCAATTCGACATTAGTTCGGCGACGGATTAGTTTTATCTTATATGGGAAATATTGTCCTGCAATTCGACAGTTTCTCAATTCAACATTGTATGGGAAATATTGTCCCGCAATTCGACAGTTTCTCAATTCGACATTAGCTCGGCGACGGATTACTGACAAATTGCGAGGCACCACTGTACAATTATTTTAGAAATTATATACCTAAATCAGAAGCAGGTGTTTTACGTGGACCAGAAGTTCTAGGACGAGAAGGCCTGTACTGTCTTTGTTCAACAGCTTGTCTTCCAACAGTCTGAACTAAAAACAATAAAATGCTTTCTCCCCTGAAATGAAATTAACATTATTTAAAAAAATATACCTCGATTATTGCGGTTTTGATTATTGCGATTCTCGATTTATGGCGGTTTATAATTTGATACCAAAATTCAAATTATTGCACTCAAATTTGAATTATTGCGGCCACAAGATGTAGCCCACTACATATGCAACCAAAATTACATTTAGTTTGAGTAACCACTCTCCAAGTAGCCCTTCATTTTTATCCGATAGTGCCTCCACACCATTCACCAGTAACTATCCACTTCTACTTGAAGTACGTATGTGGATTTCATTTCTCTTCTTATTTACCCCTACAGTGAATGCTAAAATAAACAAGGATGATATCAAGGCTATATCAAGAAGAAATGTAGAGTGATCAACTTAGAAGATTAGCACGCTCAACACATTTCTTTTTTACCTTATCGTAAAATTAATTAATAGATTTGAAAAATCCTTGGCAATGATCACCCATTTTACATGCATCATTTATCTATATTTGAAAAATCCTTGGCAATGATCACCTATTTTACATGCATTATTTATCCCGATTATTGCAAATTCGATTATTGCAGTATTTTTCGTGGCAACATTAACCGCAATAATCGAGGTATTCCTGTAGATTAAATTGTCAAATACGATTTTTATATATTTTATTAATGTATATTATCATGTTGCATAAAATGCAAGTTAATTAACCCATTGAAGTCCATGATTTTTTTTAAATAAACCTAATTAATATGCAAAAAATTAATATTGTGAAATCTCTTAATTACATTGAAATTTTTTGAATTTTTACAGTTTATTACATTTTCTATTCTCATTCTAAGGATGTAAAAATTTCTTTTCAAATTTTATTTCTTTCACAACTTTTCGTTTGTTATATGAGATCGAAGAAAAAACAATTTTTTTTGTACAAAATCTTAGACATCCAATGGAATGTTTTGTTACTTTTTAGCAGCAGCAAGTCTTATGAATAAAATAAGTTATGAATGAAGAAAATTGGATACTATTTTAAAAAATTATTGATAAAAAAATGATTATGCAAATTTTCATTAATTAAATTAATTAATTAATTAATTAGTCAAAATTAACATAAATTTATTAAAATATTGCCATTTTTTTAATAAAATATATTTAAAGTAACTATGTAAGTAAGAGATTTGCTATATTTTTCTATGAAATTTAAATTATATTTTAAATAAAAGAGAAAAATCAAATACTTCATTTAATTACCTGCTATTTGGCAATGTAACAAGATCAGTTTCACTAATTAAGCGATTTAGCAAATGATACCGTGCTCCTTGATGACCAGAAATTAATGCTTTACATTTACACTTTTCCCAACAATCACAATATGCTGTAGGGGATGTTCTTTTAAGTTTGCAATCATGTCCTTTATGACAAACTCGAGCACATTCTGTACAACAACATAATGATCCAGTTAATCCACATGTCCGGCATTCAAAAATATCCTGAAATATATAAATATATCACATACAAATATGATATTAAAAAGTTTATAAAAAATTTTATTTTAAATGCAATTTATCACCTGATTTATGTGTTCAGCACCAGTCCATGTAAAACTGCATGTATCATTACAACAAAGAACATGAAGAGGGGAATCATCTGGATGTGAACCTCTTGGATACAACATACTTTGAAGGATTTTTTGTTGTCCTTCAGTGTCACTTGTAATCTCACGTGCAATACGCTGTGATGTATCCATCAAGTATAAAGCAGCTGGATAAGCACGACCAGAAATAGCACCCATAAATGGAGTGCATCCTTCAGCATCTCTTAAAAGAGAGATATCATAAATTATATTAATTAACATAAATAATCAATATAAAAATATTTTTAATAACTTACTTTGCAGTGAGAAGTTCTCGTAAATAAGGTTTTAGAACTGGTGATTCACAAAGCAAACCTAAAATATTTAGTGCTGTATTACGTCTTTCTGATGGTTCAACAGTAGAAGATAAGGTTCCTTAAATAATAAATAATTAATCATGTAATAGTTTAATATGTTAAATTAACATGTTAACAGTAGTTGTGTTAACATGTTAACATATATAAAATTTATAGCAAATTCAATGGACTTTCAATATTTATCATTTAATTGATTTCTTATAAATGTAAATGATAAACAAAAAGCAATCTTGATAAAAATATAAGAAATTTTATAAAATATTTTCAGTTTATACCATGTTTAGCATACCACAAACAGTAAATAATCAAAGATTAGAATATTTCACAAAATATTTAAATGTATTTATCTCGTGGAATAATATAAAATTGGAAAATAACTAATTAAATAAATTAGAATTAGACATAATTATCAAGAAATAATTTCCAAGGTGCAGGAAGAGAGTTGCACTTTCAACAGTTTACTGCATTAATGCTTTCATTTGTAACCTTATAAATGTGCTCATCATTTAATTGTTTGATCCTTAAGTGGGTCAACAAAACAAAAATCATGTTTTCATTCCATTTGATGATGCTATCAGGATCAACATGCCTAGCTTTGTAATGGGCATAATTGTGAAATACATTTCAGATATGTTTGTTGAGTTGTTTGTTGATTTCTTATGCATGATGCCAATGTAGTAGTTATTTCTTAGGTTAGTTCTATTTTCTATGAGTATTTTATATATTACCTGGTTTCTTTTCTTTGGGTTGTTCTCCATTATTATTCTGGAGACTGTTAAAGTCATTATTGTTACATTTCTCAATTAAACTTACATTTGGCCTCAGTAATTTTCAGTTGTGAAATAAGGATCATGCTTATATAGGCAGTAAAACTATCTAGCAGCTAGTTTTTCCAACAATGTTTAACGAAAACTGTGTTTAAAGTACTGTTTAAGATCAAGGTGTATTCTATCAACATTAGTTAAGCATAAACAATAGTTTAAATCAGTGATTAAACTAAGCTTACAAAAATGGTAATTTAATAATTAAACTATCTGATTACAGCAATAAAATGGTTGATAGTGACAGTGATTTTAATAGTGATGATGAAACAGGCTTATTATTTTAATATTTGGAAAATAAAAAAATATCAAAATCAGTTTTATGTTTTATATTTGAATTCATTTCACATTTTCATAATAAGTAGGCTTAAAAAATTGTTGAACATTTTTCTCATACCCACCTGATTTTGATAGCTACTGTTATATTAAACAATTCTAAGCAGCAGATATTTCCTTAAAGTTACACCATTATTAATTTTATTTTTGATATCCTAATATAATCAACTAAATCTTTATTTCTATAGATCTTATTCAGATTCCATAAGATATATATTTCTATATATCTTATGGAGCAGAAAAAAAATATATATTCATATATTTCTGCTCCACAGAAATTTTTTCTTTAAATCTTTGGCTCTCTCATATCAGCTGCCATTATTAATGAGTGCTATGCAACATGGGATAAAACTAAATTGACCAATAGTATTCATTATAACAAACTAAACTCAAGATTTATTAATTAAAACTTGAACTTTGTTGATGAAATGATTTCCTTTTAGACTGGCATTTATGTGTCATGTTAGAACAGTAGTAGCCAATCTCTCTAAGTTTGAGGGAGCTTTTCATTTCAGAAATTATTGGCTGTCTATTTTATAGATTGTATTGTATTGTTGTTTGAAATCACTGGTGGTCTATAAAGTAGACTACCAGTGATTTCAAACAACAATAACAATTTTTGATACAGAAAATATGACAGACCACAACGGGCTACTTCTCATGGCTTGTCGATTGACTAATAGACCACAGCTGATGCATTGGCCACACATGTTATAATGAACTATAGATTTACTGAACTCAAGTTTAAACATCATTGGTAGATCCAGTTATAAAAAAATCAAACTTAATTCATTCCAAAAAATTCTCAATGCTTAAAACTGAAATTTAATAATTTGAAATAAATTTGGCTTTGATATACAGAATTTATCACTTATGCACACATCTATGCTGATATACAAACCAAACCAGATACACTGAAAAAAACATTCTAAGAGTATAACAGTTATACAAAACTGAATTATAATAATACCATCAATTCAGTTAAAAGAAAGCTTTTTAAATTTCAAGCAACACTGCTGGATAAAATATGCCAAAATAAATGTTTTAAACAGTTTTACTGCCTACATAAAAATGATGCTTTATTGCAAAGTGTAACATTCATGTTTTTAAAATTCTCTGGAATAATAAAGAAGCACAATCCAAAGCAGAGAAATCAGATATAAAGTATCTATAAAAAATAGAACTGATCTAAGAAGTAATTATTACATTGACATAATACACAAGGTATTCAAATATCATCTCAGCAAACATATCCATGAAGTATTCAAAACACAATCTCATCATAAGTCAAGGACAACCTGCACAGAACTAGCTTATCACAAAAATATAACAATAAAAATAGTTATATTAAAGAATAAGAACATAAGTTGGTTTGAAGGCTGCACATTAAAGCAATCATCATTTTGGAGAATTGAAGGCTGCACAGTAAAGCAATCATCATTTTGGAGAATCCAAGTTTAATTCCTAATTATATCTCCAATTTTTCAGGAGGGGTTCAGGCCTGGTTCATTAACTAAAGGTAGCCTAATAAATGCATAAAAACATGTATATATGATAAATGATGAAATTAGGAAAAAATATATGAAAATATGTTGCATGAAATCATTTTCTTTATCTCTGTATTACGACTTCCTCTTTTTCAATCAATAGATTTTGTTATAAATCAGAGAATCCCTAATTAAATATGGATCTACATATGTTGGATCTGTGTAAGCTGAAGACTAAGTATAAAGTACAGTGGTACCTTGGTTAATGCTGGATTACCGTTGTTAACCAAAACTGTCATTATCCAAGGTGCGATTCCCCATAGGATTTAAGTGAAAATTGATTAATTCATTCCGGCTTCTTCCCACAACCATAATAAGTATTACAAATGGAGATACAACTCATTTAAAATGTCCTAAAAATATAAAAAATATTTATTTTACATATTTGCTATAAATTAACATTAATAAAATGAATTATTCATGAAAACAGTTTTTAATTAGACTCATTTAAAATGTCCTAAAAATATGGAAAATATTATTTGTTTATTAAATTTGCTATAAAATTTTAACATTAACTAAATGAAATGTTATATTTGCTACAGAAAAAAAAATTAATATTAATGAAATGAATTGTTCATCATATTTGCTACAAAAAAAAATTAATATTAATGAAATGAATTATTCACAAAAAACAGTTTTTAATTATCAATCTTCACCAGAAGGACAATTGGGTTCACTTCAGAGTGTTTTTGATGAACGAACCCGTAAATACTAATTAGCAGCTTATAAATTCAATGAATATTATACAGATAAGATATGTTTTGCCTTTTGATGGCCAATGAACAGTGACACGCATTCACCCGATTTATTGTCTATATGAACTGTAGGATCTCAGAGAGACTTTTTTTTTCTTCTAATGGAATCCGAAACTGCGATGTCACATCACTTACAGGTGTCAAGTAATATATTATACAAACAAACAATAAAATCAAACTTTGTTGGCAGAATTTAAAATAATAATTGTCTAGAAATCATTTTAAGAAACTAAAAACTAGTGAACTGTTGCACGTCTATTTTTAATTAATTAAATAATTTGTTTTCATTACTATATGTTAATTATCATTTACTTAAATATATTTTTATATGGTTATAATTTTATTAATTTTAATAATGATATTGTCTGATTTGAATTGATTGTGATAAAAAAAAATAACAATTAACAACTGAGCTAACGAATCGCATGATGCAATGACGAGCTGTCATAGAGCTCTATTTTGTCGGAAGTTCACATAATCAGGAGTCATTAACCAAAGCATATGTCGCTATTTTGTTGGAAAGTTCACATAATCAGGAGTCGTTAACCAAAGCATGCGTCGTTAACCAAGACAGCCATCAGGAGTCGTTAACCAAAGCCTGCATCATTAACCAAGACATTTTTTTCTTACAACCACTCGTCGTTAACCAAGGTACCACTGTAACTTATGACCACATCAAGTTGACTTCAGCATTTTAATCAAATCCAATTGAAGTCCAGAATTATTTGCAGTCAGGAACATAATCAGGAATCGTTAACTAAAGCCTGTGTCGTTAACCAAGACATTTTTTCCTCGTAGCTTCCCGTTGTTAACCAAGTATGTTGTTATCCGAGGCTGTCGTTAACCAAGGTACCACTGTATTAAATTTATATATATTATTTTTTTAAACAAGTTTATATTGACAATAATTCTATGTGAACAATGAGATAGAAAGTGTATAAGAATTCATAAAAGAATGTGCTTTTATCTTATGCATGCTATGAAAAAATAGAAATTAAAATATGTATACATAAAAATTATAGGAGCAGATTTAGGCATGGTCTTTATGGGCTGCAGCCCAGGGCCCCGTTCAATCAAAGAACCCTTTATGCTCAAAAAATTAAAAATAAAAAACAATTTAAATTAAAAATTCATAATCAGGAGTCGTTAACCAAGACAATTTTTCTTACAGCCACTCGTCGTTAACCAAGGTATCGCTGTATATATATATATAGAACTATTCTGTCATTAAGTTTGTAAATGGTGTCGGTCATCCGATTTACGTACTGTATATCATCATTAAAAAAAATTGTAGATTAAAATTCCGTAAAGGCAACGCTTCCCAAAATGTAGTCTGCAGCAAACACTGATTCTTATATAATTGTATAATTACAAAATCTTAAATATATTTTAATCATCATTATGGATAATATATTTTTAAAGTTTAAATAAATACTATATATATGTACAGTAATTTATTATAATAAGATTAAATAGAATTATTATTGATTTTTTTCATTGGTTTTTAAATGTGATTATATTTTTTGGTCGTAATATACACTGAAATAAACAGTTCGCAGTTAAACAAACTTCCAGGAATGATAATTACTGTATATTAGGAAATCTGTTATCTGTGAATGTTATCATAGGCAAAATTGCAGTGTGTTGCCTAGTTACCTCTAATGTTTCAGTAAAATATATACAGTATATTTTTTATAGTCCTTATGTTTATATTCAATGCCTTTTAGAGAAAATTCGAAGCCTGGGACAACTGATATTTTTGAGGCACTTCAAAATTTAAAATAAAACTGTGGACAAGAAAATAAAAACATTATTATTTAATATTTATTCAATTATAACATTTACTTATTTCACAGAAGTTTATTTACATGTAAAATGACAAAATTGACAATTATACAGTGGCAAAAAAGCTCCTAAAATCGTAAGGCCCGGGGCAGCCGCCCCTCTGATAGGCACTGTTCATATTTGTCAGATATTTCATCTTTTATGTATCAGTTTTAAAAAATAATATGCAAAATTCTGTTTCCGTTTAAATAAATAATGAAATGATATTCGGTTTTTCTTCTCTCTGATCCCTATCATCTCTTGATAATTTAGTTTCACCAGAAAATGTTAATAATATTTCGAGAATGTTCCATACTTTTTTATTTTTTGTTGCTTTCTAATGTCGTATATTGACTCCAATTGTTATGATTCTGATAAAAATGATTTTAATACTATTTAAAAATGGATCTTAGAGTAATATGATTTGAATATATTCATTTGAATACAATAAATAATAAAGCACATTTGAAACAATTTATGATTTAATAATATGCCAATATATAAAAAGCAAACTATATATATGCAAATGAAAACCAGTCAAGGAATTAGCCTAGATCCTCCTTTGAAAAATCTGTAGGTGATATTTAAAAATACAGGCAATTTATTTAAAGCAACTGAAGGCAATTACCATAATTAATTTTTTTTATCTGTTCTTTTAAATAACTGATAACTGTATTCTGCACTTGTGTATCCAGTTATTTACTTATATATAAAACACTTAAAATAGAACAATATAATTTTATTTAAATAAATATTTATGTAAAT
>AYEL01015473.1:0-37009 GCA_000484575.1 Olivierus martensii | reverse complement strand
TGTATATTTTTTATAGTCCTTATGTTTATATTCAATGCCTTTTAGAGAAAATTCGAAGCCCGGGACAAAATTTTGTTTAATTAAATTGTTTATTTTGTCCGGATTTAGCTGGCACACCCTGTATATATTATTGTAATAAAGCCATATGAAGACTATGGTATAATTTTTTTAAGTACAGTCAAATCTCGCTATTCGCAGTAGTTACATTCTCTAAATTCTTAGCGAATACTGAATTAGTGAATAGTGAACCATTATGCTTATGGGAAATATAGAGTTAGGTTCCTGCAAATCTTTCTTTCCAACATTTTCATATTTGGTTTGTGTTTTTTTTCTGTTTATAGGCACCTTATTTAATTTGTATTACATTACTTACAAATAATTACAGTATATGCAGTGTATAGTACTATATACCTTATTATAATTACTGTAAAATCTTTATTTAATTTTTTAAAACATTAACTATGTAGTAAATAAAATCTTATTTTTGATCTTTAAAACACTAACTATGTAATAAATAAAATCTTATTTTTGATGGGTAAATAGTACTGTATACAGTATTATAATTACAGTAATCTTTATTTAATTTTTTTACATTAACTATGTAGTAGATAAAATCTTATTTTTGATTGATAGTTTTTGTACTATATAAAGTATTATAATTACAGTAATCTTTATTTAATTTTTTAAAACTATACAATATTATAATTACAGTAATCTTTATTTAATTTTTTAAAACATTAGAGTACTATATACAGTGTTATAATTACAGTAATCTTTATTTAATTTTTAAAAACATTAACAAGTATTATAATTACAGTAATCTTAGTTAATATTTTTAAAAATTAAATATTAGTAAATAAAATCTTATTTTTGATTGATAGTTTTTTTGATGTTGCAAGATGTTTGATGTGACAGGTGACACATGGTCTTTCTGAACTGCGTCAGCCTTGTCTGTGTCGCTTTTTGCCACCTTAGACAATTTATAATTTGTTCTTTCCAGTTATACCGAAAATTCCGTAATTAAAGTTTTGTAAAGAAATATGTTCTTAATAAGACAAACTTCATTAATAAATTTTGCCTAATAATTATATTAAATTTTGAAATTAAATTATAAAATCATTCACTGATCACTGACATATTCCTTTATTGCTGGCGTAGCTGCAATTACTAGTTATTTTTAATTTAGCAGCTTTTGCACATGATTTTCGTTTTTTTGTCATATAATCTTTTTAAATTTCTTGCTCTCTCAGTCATTCAGCTCACTACTTTCAGTAATTCAGATGTAGCAACGTATTCCTGAGGCTCTTTGTTGGAGAGAGTACAGGGTTCGGTGTGTGGTACCCTCAGGATGATATTCAACAGGCTTATGGCCTACCTGCGGTCTGTGGAGTACGGACAGGTAATGAAACTTAGGCTCGGTTCCATCATTGCGTTTTTAACGGTGTCACCGAGTGGTGTTAGGAAAATTCTGTTCCAGGCACCTAAATTTGAGGCTGCATTCAAGCATAGGATCACATTCTTCTATGGGACCTGCGAACGATATGAACAGGCTTTGGGATGCTACCTGCAGTCTATAGAGTGAGCAAGGATAGGTAATGAGAAATATTCTGACAAATCAATTCAGAGACTACATTTGGTAACATACAACTTCCTTTCTCGCTCGCTCTCTCTCTCCAGAGAGAAAGAGAAAGGGTGTACATTATTTTCGCCTCTCAGCAGGAGTCCGCGAATACACACGAAAGTTCCGCAAATAACGATTTTGTGGTTATAAATAAATTTTCGTGAATAGTCAAATACGCGAATACGGAATCCGCGAATAACGAGAATTGACTGTACTTAAAATCAAAAATTCCCAAGCTGCCAGTAAGTTATCAATGTCTCTTTTGTTTATAAGGCCTTTCTCAAAATTTTTTTTATAGATTATCACTTTTTGTTGATAAAATCTCTTCCAGTATTTTGTTCTAAAATGTGGCATAATTTAATAAGATATATTATTATTAAGAAGTGCATATCATTGAATGTGGTGGAAGTCTTCCCAGTAATGATATCATATATATGCTGCTTTAGCCTTTCCTGTAGTTGTTTGTTAATAATTCTTACTTATATATGCCTGTCCAAAACAATTCTAAGTATTAATTAAAGAAATTATAAACTTCTGCCTTTTCTAACATCAGGTGTCTTCTTTGTTCATTCTGTAAGTTAAAATCAGAATTATTACACTTAACAGGAATTTTTACATTATGCAGATTTCCCATTTTTCTTTTAAATTTATTTAAAATGAAATGCCAGGGAGGACTAATTTAAAAATATCTGCTTAGGAAGATTAAAATTTTCTATAGGCAGAACATCGTTATTAATGTAATATTTATATTTTATATAATGCATGATTTTCAAATTATTTATGTATTATATCCATGTTTGTTGAAAAGTATTAATAATATGCAAAAATTTCTCTTGCAACTCGTGAACACAATCTGTATAGCCTCAAAACCAGGCTTTGATGCTGCTATATTTGTATGCTTCGAGATCACAAGATAGATGAATATGGATGAGAGAATACGAGGTTTCCTAAAAAGTCGTGTAACATGAAAATCACACTTTTTTTATTCATATATCTAAATAGTACACCTCTTTTTTATTGTATTGTTCCAATTCTAAAATGACACCAAAGTTATTATTATTAACTGTACTCATGAACTTTTGGATAAAACCATTGCTATTGTGAGAATCGTGACTATATAATTGTATAGTGGGAAAAGGTGGTTTTTTTGTTCTACTTAATCTAATATATATTATTCAATTTATTATAATTATTATATTTTTCGAATGTGCAATTACGAAGATTATAACATAAAAGAAAACTTAAATGCATTCTGTAGCCGATCGAATATCGCTGAAGATGGAGTAATCCGAAAACGTTACAATAAATTTAAAAACATTTATAAGGTAAAACTGCTAATAAGTGCTCTAGTTTGTTGAATTTAAAAATATCCAATTTATCATTCAGTTTCAATTTCAAAATAAATTGAAAACTGGATGGTAACAATAAAATAGTAGAAAAGTAGTAGTAGAAAAGAGAGGAGCCTACCCAGCCCAAGCGCCTCGACCAACAATGGTCTATTGTGCACAATAAAATAGTAAATTGGATTATTAATAAATAGATTATTTGATGTCTTATTTTTTAATCATATTTTCAGGAATTAAATTAATATGATGATAAAAATACATTATATAAAATAATAAATCTATAATTTCTTAATAGGGTTGTGGTAGTCCTCTTGTAGTTAAATTTGCTGACACGCAAAAAGAAAAAGATCAAAAACGGCAACAACAGATGATGGCAAATTTATGGAATATGACAAACTGTGGTAATGTTGGTGCACTCAACCCTCAGTATTTAACAGTAAGTAATATAAATTTTATTAAACATAAAAATTTTATCTATAAATAAAATATTAAAATTGCATTATTTCATTATACTTAAATGTAAAAAAGCTTTCACATATATGAAATTAAAACAATATAAAATAAATTTGAAACTGTTTTAACTTCTTGAGTGCCTTTGCTGTCTATACATATTAAGGCTGCAAAACAAAATATAAAAAAAACCCTAAAAATATCAAAAAATTTCAATCTTGATTTTATTAATCCAGTTTTCAAATTGGTTTTTTGTGCATAATTGGTGAATATATGCTCTTGATGGTGTGTCCTAAATTTTTCCAGTTGCCAAAATAATTTTTAAATTATGTGTAAACAAACATTATTTATATTTGAATGGCTTGATAGAATTTGGATTTTTTTATCTCATCTTGTCTATTTTACAGTCTAACCTACCAAACCCATTTCAATTATGTGATTCGATAAATGATATTTTGGAAATTTTTTGGAAAAAAATTGAATTTTTCTTCAAATAAGTTATAATAATTTGAAAATAAAAAAATATTGCAAGTAATAATAAAATAATAGATAATTCTGTTAAAATAAAATATATTATGATCATATTTTGTTTTAATTTTATGGAAATTAAAACAAATCATGGAAATCATAGAAATTTAGGAGAAAATCATAAAAATAAATGTAAACACCATCAGGTCATTTAAAGAAGTGTGGCGCACTTATTGCTTTATAGCAGCCACTCCTTTCCTGGTAAATTTCAGCCAAACCTATTTTGCACATGAATAAGTAGCATTGGGTCCACAGTTACAATACACCTAGGGTTGCCATCTCTTCGGATTTGACCCGGAGATTCCGGGTTTCAGGGAGTTGTATCCGGGAACCGGGTTTAAGTATTATTTCTCCAGGTTGTGTATTAAATCCCCCATGTAATTATAAAAATAAATAATATTGTATATTAGAAAATCAGAACTTGTATGCAAACGTGTAAAAGACTGAAGAAGTCTGTGGCACGTATCTCGTGTACAGAATAGCTGGTGCAGTCAGTGGTCAAGCGTCCACAACTGGCACAAGCACAGTACTGACTATGTGCTATATACTTGTCCCCATTTTGCATTGACTGTGTTTGCATGTGACTCATGTCTGGTCAGTCAGGAAAGGTCTAACTTGCTATAAGTAATGCATATGTGGAAAGAATATTTTCGATTATAAGAAATACTTGGACCAACAACCGTAACAGGATGCGGGTTGAGCTGGTAAAGCCAGAATTATGCACAAAACTTAATAAAATGATATAAGCTCTCAAGAATTTTATGAATTCATAAAAAACCAGAAAATGCTGATTTTGTAAAGGTTGTGATGTCAGACAAGAAATACAGTGAAACCCCGATTTTGAAACTTTTCGGGGACCGGCCCAAAAAGTTGAACGAGCCGGGAAAACGCACGAAACGGAAGCTCTGATGACGTCATAATAAAAAAGTTATATAATTAAAACATAGGAAGAGGCAAAGTTTTACATTGCAAGTATAGGAAAATGCTCAGACTTCCAAAAATAGACGTTTAAAGCGGGAAAGTCGTATGATATGGGAACGCACGAGCGGGGTTTCACTGTATATGGAAAAGTCTACATAAATAAACAATTTATTTATTAAATATTAATTGATACAGATTGCATATTTTTCTTCTTGTTTATCTGTTATTATTCTATACATAAAAATACATAAAATGTTAAGATATTTTTATTAATATGTATGTAATGTGGATATTAAGTAACTACTCTGTTATCATTAGAATTATACTGTATTTAATTTGTAGGAATTTTGGAATGTGATTTTTTTAATAATAATTAATTTATATAAATAAAAAATTAAACATGTGATTCATGTTTTTTTTTGGTCATCGTTTCCGGGTGAGACCTAGGTCTGAGGTGGCAACCCTGAATACACCAACAATGGTCCAATTAAAGGAACAGAAAATATATTATAGTTGTTTATGCATCAGATGAGGTCATTTTTGCATATCTTATGATTTTTTCATATAAATAAAAAAAAATTATAAAAAGTATTGTGAAGAATTGTGTAAGTGAAGTAAGGACATATTAATAAATATGAAATATTAAGAAAAATGATAATATTACAAAGAATTCATGTAATTTTTTTAATAATTATATGATGTAACTTAAATCAGCAAATGTTATGTAACTCATGGTTTTTTTATCAATAATTTCTGAAATTTTTGGCTGAATTTCTTCATTCATGGCTCATTTTGTTCAGAAGATTTGTCACTAGCTAAAAATATTGCAAATTCATTGGATGGCTAAAATTGTATATAAAAAAAAAAATCATGTTTTTGCCTGATCTTGTAAACATAGAGATTACAAAAAATAAAATTTGAAGAAAAATTTACCTTGTTAGAAAGAGGAGAAAATTTGCAGTAAATGCTGAATATTTCAAAAGATTTCAATGAAAATTAAGTGAGATTTCACAATTTTAATTTTTTTCATAATACCCTTAGTGCTCCTTTATTTTTATTTCCTGTTAAGCGATAGTCCTCTTTTTTTAACAATTACTTTTGATTTTCCGCTCTAACCTTTTTGCATTTTAATTTTTTGGCATGAAAAAATTGGATTTTATCAGTAATATTCTGTATGTATTCTGATATCCTTGTTTAGTTTAGGATAAAGAATCAAAAGAAAAAAATATGAAAGTAATTAGGTCTAATTAGTATATGTAAACCTTATATATTTTTTCAAATTATTCATGATTTCAGCATCAGACCAGAAAAAAATAGGAATTTCAGCATCAGATCAAATAATACCAAATACTTCATAATTCTAAAAAATTTTTCCAGCTAATGATGATAATTTATACTGTAATTTGATACTGCTAAGTCTAATCTGATACCATGTGTAAACAATCATACTCTCCCTCTTGGCAGATGAAATATGATACTTTACTACACAAATAATTAACATAATTGTTTATTAGCCATTTTCGTATTTTCTTAAATAATGTGTGATAAATACTTTTTATTTTATAAGAAGTATTAATATGTAAAAGAAAGTCAACTTTTTTGAAAATTTATTTTTATTAATAAATATTGCTGTAATTTGTATATGTAGCAATAACTGTGCCATCTGTACACCAGATTTAGCACACATTTTTTATAAATTATACCATTTTATAGTTTTTTACTCAAGATTTGCCTCTGTTGCTTTTAAAAATGGCAGATGGTGAATTATTTCTCTGTATTTCGTCATTCAAATGGCAGATGGTGAATTATTTCTCTGTATTTAGTCATTCTAAGTCAGTAGGCAGATGGTGAATTATTTCTCTGTATTTAGTCATTCTAAGTCATTAAATTTGCCAAAATAATTAAAAATATAGTAATATTAACATTTTTAAACAAAGAGGATAGGTTGTCATGGCTCTTCCCTTAATTAACATAATCTAATTATCCCATAGCTTAAGGTCATGTAATTGACCTTGTTGGATACTTTTTGTCAATAATTATACACAACTGTTTACAAATTACTTGTTTCGACTAGAGATAACACAAAAATTACTTTATTATATAAACTTTTTTGTTATATTTTAAAATATAACTAATGTAAAGAAAAGATCAAGTGATGTCATAATCAGCTGAGTTTTTCCTACTGTAATCTAGAATACGATTCTGCTTCGATTGTCAGCATGCTTTGTTTCTCTGATAAATTAAAATTTATAAATTTTTAAATAAATACTATATTGAAAATATTAACTGCTTAAACTCCAAAACATTGCATAATATGTATTTAAAAGCACCATAAGCAGCTGAGAATGACAACATAAAAAATACTTTATTAAAACGAACGTTTTCGGCTAACTAAAGCCATCTTCAGGTTATACATAAACATTATAACGGCACACCCGTTTTAGAACAATAATTGGTTCTAAGAACATTGTTTTCTATTTAAATTTAAAACTTAACAATCATAAGTTATTACAAGCTACACATACAAAAACCTAACCGTATTATATAATAAGTACATAGGTAAAAATCAAATAAAATAAATAAAACAATTAAAATTGTAGAGAGCAGTAATAAAAATAAAATAATTAAAATTTATAGAGAGCAGTAATCAGGATTATTATACTACAAACAAAGAACCTGTGCTGTAACGTAACATATAACTACACCAAACTACTTTTTGACAACATAAAGTATTTTTTATGTTGTCATTCTCAGCTGCTTATGGTGCTTTTAAATACATATTATGCAATTTTTAAATAAAATTAATTTATCGAATTTTGTGTGTGAAAAAACACTAAAATCATATTTACAAGGGGCCAAACTTTCCAAAATTATAATTTATTGGATCAAGATATCTGAAAATTAAAATAAATATAAACTAAGGAGGAGATGTGGAACATGATACAACAACTCAGATAAATTTGGACAAGAGGTTCTTGAATTTTTGGTGGTCCAAAGATAATGTTATATTAGATGATTCCAATTACATTGGAATAAAAAATTATTTAAAAATTCACATTTTAGCAAAATTTTGGTTATTATGATAAAAGAATGAATAACATGATAAAAAGTTGATATTATAAAATTCTCAATATAAGTAAAAATAAGGAAATTAGATCCTGTCCAAACGTAATTGAAAACGGAGTGCAAGCAGGTCAACAACCTGTCAAGTCATATGTGATTTTGGAGTGATAAGAGTTAATTAGGTTTATTTTAAAAAACTTGCACTTCACTGGATTAAGTTTATTATTATAAACTGGAGTATAATAATAAATATTTATAATGGGAAATCCAAAAATTTTGGGCATTTCTGACTTACAATGGCAGTGTTAAAGGAAATCAAGGAATATTTGTATATGATATATAATCATTTAATATTATCAGTTTATAAGAAATCTATTATTTCTAGATTTTTATTTAAATTATTATTATTCTAATTCATTTATTTTTCTCTGTAGAAATATACATATATACAGGAGTTCCTCTTCCCAACTTACATAAGTCTTGTTTTCTTAATAATGCTACATAAATCAATATTTATATAAATCAGATCTACATATATAAATTATTACATAAACATTAGGGTAAGGTAAGTGTATGGAAAAACAAATATATGACTATTGTAATAAGATGCAAATGTACAATTATAATCATATTACTTTAGTTGCTATATACATAATATATAATATAACTTTAGATCAATAGTTAGTTCTCAATAGTAACATCATTAATGTTATTAGTTTTCATTATAGCAATGTTGTATTGTTTTTGCAAATATAGCATTACTATATAAAATTGCATTATTGCACTATAAAATTGATTTTAAAAATATTTTGGAAGCAGAAATTTTTAATTTAAAATTAGATTTGTGTAAGTCAGATATAAGTCAGGGAGCTCCTGTGTGTATAAAATTATTCTTAATTTTAATAGAAATGATTTAATTAATTTAATGAATTTAAATTTTAGCAGGCCACACAGAATAGTGCCTTTGGGAGTTTTAACAATTTATTACAAATGTCTGGAGGTAAGAAATATTTTACTTCTTCAGTTCATCATCATATGTATACATTATTGACTAGTTTAAATTTTACTGAAAGAGAACAAAATATATACAGATAGTCCTCGACTTATGATTAACTTATATTTATTAGGGCAATGTCATTGATAAATTTTGCTATTGGTCAATCCAATTGACCTGAATTCAATTTCCTCACCTTATAGTTTAATATATATAAAGCATTTTTTTTGTGTCTGATTCTTGTAGTTTTGTGTTCTTTATATTTATTAAGATTATATATAATGTCCTGGTAAAAATTAAGAGTGAGAAATCAATAAATTTTATGTATTTTTGACTTATGTCATGGGGTTGAAATTTTTGAAATTGAACTCTGTCATTTGTTGAGGACTATCTGTAATAATAATTTATGAAAACTGGGAAGTATTAATGAAATTAAGATAGTTTAATATTATGATAAATTTTTGATAAATATATGAACAAAATGATTAA
The DNA here is from genome assembly GCA_000484575.1 of Olivierus martensii. Classification (NCBI taxonomy): domain Eukaryota; kingdom Metazoa; phylum Arthropoda; class Arachnida; order Scorpiones; family Buthidae; genus Olivierus; species Olivierus martensii. Next base: position 27,597 of record AYEL01015473.1, on the reverse strand, counting down.
AGAAGAAAAAACATGAATTAGTATGTTATTTGTACATTTAATAAACATTGAAAATTTTATGACTACATGTTTTCTATGAAATGTATATTATCTGGGAATTTTCTGATATTCAATAGCTTGTTACTCCCAATAATATGGTATAAAAGTTAGTAATTGCTAATGAGCTTAGGAAAAAAAATTATAACAGTATCACTTGAACCAAACAATACCAAAATAAATTAACAAAAAAATAAATAAATAATAAAATCAATCATTAATCTATTTCTGAAGTAAATGGGGGCTAATAAATTAGGACTCATGTCTTTGTATGTGTGCTTTCAGTAATAATGTTTTGAACTAATTAATATATTTCCATGAAATTTTATGATGATGATGATCTACCATTAACGGTCATCTAGACACCATACAATTTAATCTTGTAGGATTACATTTAATTTTTATTAAAACTATAGCATCATCTATTATTAAAAATATAATGTTAGAAATGTAGAGGTTGCATATAGCATAAAACTATCATCAGTCATCTGATGATAGATAAGCTATAAGCAACCTCTATTATAATAAATTAGTAAAGTAAAACTCTGCTAAAATTACGTATAAAAGTCCAATATGACAAAGCACTCCCATCAATAAACTTTAAATAATTTATTATTTAAGAAATGTTTTTGATCCTAAAACAGATCCTGTTCAACTTACATCAAAATAACAAAAATAGAATAAATTTAAATACAATTTGAATATATATTCAAATAAATATAGTTAAAACTTGCTATGCACAATATTAAATTATTATTATAATATATTAAAATAATGCAAAATTATTGCTAAAATTAATAATATAATAATTTTAAATTAAAATGATGATAACTATATGTTGCTGTTTACTCTATTGTAATCTATCTATCACAATGATATGATAGTTATGTTGTCGTGACGCCATTTTGACACAACAATGGATGATATCATATATACTCATACAAATGAACAATCTGCTTTGCCAGTCCTCAGTTAGATGAAAAATATTTTTAGTTCCTAACATTAGATCACTGACCTCTCTTCTGTTTTTAACAACAAAGGTAGCTTCATTGCTCTTATTTAAAACAAAAAGACTAGTATCTATTGTGAACTCCAATAAAGATTCACCTCTTTGATTGATATTCTTGCTTCCCCAAACTATATGATGCGAATTAGCATCAACACCAACCAGTAAATCAAACTAATTTTTGTTGACAAAACACTACCAAACAGATACAAATTGTTATCAGCAGAAGTTTATCCTTATCACAAGGAATATATACCTATAGCTAGTGACATCATCTTGGTTCTCAAATTCAAGCTGTGCAGAAATTAAACATCAAAATCTTGAATGGACAGATCCATGCTATAATATAGAGATTTGATTTTCTAATCAAATGTTTATTTCCCAGAAAGCTTTTAGCCTTCTGGATTTGTTAAATTATAGATTGTTGTTTTCTATTTTCTTAATGTATGAACTTTAGAATATTTAAATAAATTTTTTTAATGAAGAATGTCTAAAGTTTCAAATAAAATTTTATGCAGTTCTCTTTCCTTTTAAAATGACCTATAGATGCATTTGACTAGTTGTGCATTTTAGTGCCTAGCTTAATGGCACTTCCTATAGGAAACAATAAGTTTGCTGCTGCTATAATTCCTTCAGATTTCACTCCTAAGTTGTTAGATCTAGGATATAGAAATTCCACATGGATGAAACATTTATGCTATCTCTAAAAAAAGATACAAGATGTAGGCCACTTTCAGAAGTAAAAGTAAATAACTTGTTTCCCATATAGTTAAGCCTTCATATTTGGCCCTTATAATACAATGCTCTTAGAAAAGAGCAAGGTCATAACAACCCTTCATGAGCCATTGACCCAAAAGGAGGCAGCTCTAGAGTGCTGGAAATTGATTTGCATCAACCTCAGATCTATGATGCTACAGATGCCCTAAGTAGTATATTTGAAAGCCTAGTAGCACACTTAGCATCCCAACCATTGCCAACAAATCTGACTAGATCTTGTTCCTTTATAGCAGGAGTTCCCAAAGTTTTGCCTAGGTGGACCAAATTGTAAATTCAGTTTTGCCTAGGTGGGCCAAATTGTATATTCCAAAATATTTGGCGGGCAAAAAAGTTTTATGGAAAAATATGTTCAAATCAATAAAAAGTTAGACAGAGTGTTATGGAAAAATACGTTCAAATCAATAAAAAGTTAGACACAAGGTAAAGATTTATACCAATTTTATAACAATTGTTCTTTATTTATGACAATAATTTCTTTTTATTACAAAGTGTGTTTAAAATAACACACTTCAAAAATAATTAAACAGAAATAAATTTCAAATAAAAAACAAAAACAATAATAAATTCATTAATCTGAAGTGTGTGACTTGTACAGTTGTTGTTTTCTTTTAAAAATATCATTGAGTATTGGTTCAGGTCAGTTGAATGCATTTTCAGTCGCTTCTGATTGGACAGAAAGAGAGAAACACATTCGCCTCGAGCCCATCGACGCTTTAAGATTAAGTTTCGATAGGCCTATGATGCGCAGTTCTGTCAGGAAAAAAACATAATCACTGAAGAATACATATATTGGTACAACAGAAATATATTTATGGACAAACACATACACAAGACACCATAAACACAAAAATTTCACTCACCCTATTATTTTCAATTAGAATTTCCTTTAAATATCAGCTTTCCCTTCTTTTGAAGAAATATTTCTTTAAGTATTGTTATGGTTAGTGTATTTACGTTTTGTTCGAAGTTTGAACATTTTTGTGAATTTTCGTTATTTTATTCCTATGAAATTTTTGATAAATTAATTTATTATCTAAAATTTTTGATTATTATTATATCACTTAAAAATGTTTATTTCAAAAATAATTTTAAGAATTTTTACAGAACATTTCGTTCGATTTTTAAAAATGGGATAAATAATTTTTTGATATTAAAATATAGGGTGAGTTCCAAACCTCAACAGTAAGTCATCAATCATTAGTATGTTTTGACGTCAGAAATAACTCAACATCATTATGTTTCTGAAACTACTTGCTGAATGTAGTGATAAGATGGCGGCTAACATGATGATGAAGAAGACAATAATGAATGTTATAGCTTTATTAGCGTCATTAGAAAGCACTTTGAAAATTTATTTGCCAGTAAACAGCAACAATGATAATGATTTATAATCATCTCTAACTTTTAAAATCATATCATCTAGTAGGAACTACTTTTTCCGCGACGTTGGATAAACGGTGTAAACCGGTGTCATCAGTCTCACCACCTTTCAAAATTGTTATTGTGATGACCGTTTGATGAGCTCATCACTGATTGGCTTGTTGAGCTTTGGAACGTTTGCTGAGATTTTTTTACTCATCACTGATTAGTCTGTTGAGGTTTGGAACGCACTCATAGTTTTGCATATCACACGTAAATTGCCTTTGTTGAAATAAAACCGGCCTAGAACAAAATGTGAGCGTAAAGAATTTTTTAAATATTAATAGACTATTGATTCCGAAAAAATTCTCCCTGGTGGAATAAATAAGAATTAATTTAATTTTAATAATTAAAAATTTAGGGTAATATGGGCTATTTATTGTTAGGCCCTACTAATTCAACATAATTCACAGTTATTAACTGAAATAAAACTAAAAATCTGTATTTTAATCGGAACGAAAACCTTCCTCAGTTTGTTTCTATCAGAATGAATTTATTCGAATATAATAATAATTGAATTGTTATTTACTGGATGGTGTCGTGCTGAAATGTTTAATTAATGCAATATCCAGTAATCTAAATTTAATTGAATAAATTCATAATTACAGTTTAATTGTAGATTTTCCCCCTTTGGTTAATTAGCATATTACGATTAACAGGTGAGTCTGTCACCTGTCTCAAAAGAAAATGTCCAGCTATGAAAAGATAATCGAACTTTTCGTCAACAATTTTTTGTGCCATTAAGAGATTCAATGATAAAGTGAATCAAATCCAAAATGTTTTTGTTTTTAAATCAGTGTTTTTTTTTCCGATAAAAATTCCTAAAAAAAATAATCAGTTATTAATTTATTTATAGTGTGATATATATAAACTGTATACAATTTTGTCTATAGAAACATAAAGTGAGTTTTCGTGTGAAACTATTAAAATCGCTTTTTAAAATTACAGTATATTTTATAATACTTAGCTAATTTCGACATTAAACTATCCCTATTATCGAAATAATTTAGATATAATGAGAAATGCTAAACTAGATGGAAATCAATTCATAGATTAACAGAATATCAAATATCATTTATGCTTGTATTAAAATAAACTTTTTATTATTATTATGCTTGATGATGAAAATTGTTAACCAAGCTAAAGATCTTAATGATGTACAGTATAAGTACAGTACTTGGGAAGAGAATGTTAAATTCAAAGTTACTATATGAATAAGCTGAGAATTTAAATAATAAATAGCTTCTATTAAGCCAGATTCATTTTCATCAAATAAATAATATGCTATCGTTACTATTTAAATATGTTTTTAACGTGTTGATAACAATTTTCAGTTTGATTAAATTCTAATTTTGAAATTTAATGAGACTATTATTTTTTTTGTTTTTCCGATTTCAAACGGGAATGTGATAAATGAGCAAGAACAGATTTCATATACAAGAATTTGACAATTTATCACTATCACAAATGCACTCTATAAAAATTTAAATAAATTTTTAATTTTCATCACTTCGGACCACTATCTTATCAAAAGGATTACAGTATGATGATACCAGATAGTGCAGCTGTAAAAAGTCCTTTTAATAATTTTTTCATATAAAGTATATAAGATAGAAAATCGGGATTTGGGGTTAGTTTAGACTTTTGAGGGATAGTTTTGCGGAAAAGTTGAAATCCAGAAAATTTTATATTCAATGGATGAAAAGATGAGGTTGAAGGTTAACTCAAGATATATTATACTTTCCAAAAAAAAGATACAATATATTTTTATGAATTGAAAATCAATAGTTATAAAACATTTTGAAACATTAGAGTTTACTTTGTAAATCGAAATTCGGTATACGTTACAAAATACGTTAAATTATATTTGTGTTTTTTTATTGTGATAAAAGTAAACTAAAATATTTTCTGTTTTTGTATAGGCCTATATTTCTATAGATAGATTTAAATAAATTTTCAAGATGATAAAAGGCGATTGTCTATCATAGACAGACTCAAATACTGATATTTATTTAATCCACATACGATTTTGGAATTATCGCAATAAATTTACTATAGGGAAAATCAAAGTTTTCTGTTTTATCGCTAAATTTTATTCAGATTTTATTATGTAATATCTGATTAATTAAAAATATCACTGATGACAAAATATTAGATTATACGAATGAATCATTAGTTTTTAAACTAATATTAAATCAATCTCAGATTATCTTTCATTACGTGAATAACATCGAATCGGAAATGATTTTTCGATTAACGCTCCGCTTGTACTTAAAGTCAGCGGTTCTCAAGGAAAATTTTGTGTGACTGCTAGCATTTTTAACACTGCTTGTAAATGTTCATCAGTTAATTTTGATCTCAGTTTGGACTTATTGATATTCATGATTCAGAGTTTTTTCACTTATATATGTAGAAAAACTTTCTCAATACATATTTGGAATTTTTATTTACTTTTACTTCTTATATATGCATTTTTTTAACTAAATAATTTTTAATTATAATATGATAAAATTTATTTTTTGTAAAAATGTAAATTATCTGTTTGAATTCAAGATTGCAGATGATCTGACATCGTGGGCTGCATTTCTAGGGTTTGTGGCCACATTTGGCCCATGGGCCAGACTTTGGGAATCCCTGCTTTATAGAAACAATCACTGAAAATATTGATCATACAAAGAGTACCTTAAAGGACCCAAGATTCACTCCAGTAGAATATAAGTTTGGCTGAAAGCATAGAGTTCTATTTATAGGTCTATTTATTTATAAAGAAAAATAGAACCTCCAAATTTAGTCTTCTTAAGGCGGATTCCCACTTGGAGTGAAGTCTGCAGCAAACACAGAAAGGAGATCGTTTTCATAGCAATGGAACTTGACCTTGTGGCCACTTGTTAGAAACATAGACGTTGCTAGCTCCCAGCGTCTGCACTTCTATACAGCGACTAGTGCAGAGATTTAGCCAATCAGAGAAGTGCTTAGTATTAAACGAATTATACAATGGCGGTGTTTGGTGGTTGACGTATTCCTATTCTTACCGACTATTAGCTGATGTCGTCAGTTGTTTATTGCAAACATTTAATTGAATCATTGAATGGGAACGAATACGGGGCATATCGATGTTTGTGACTCATCAGCCCACGGTGGTGCAGCTCAAGTGGGAATCCGCCTTTACTGATATCAAAGATGCTAGCAGAGAACCCAGAGCATAGCAACGGAACCTGACCTTGCGGCCATTTGTTAGAAACGTAGACATTGCTAACTCCCAACGTCTGCGCTTCTATACAACGACTAGTTACAAATCTGAAAGTCTCTGGTACCACTACTTTTCCTTTTAGCTCAAAAAAAAAAATGGAGCACTCAGTTATCCTTGAAAGACTTGTTTTTAAGGATCATACAGGTCTAGAAAACTGAAGAAAGAAAAACAGTAACTACTAAATTATTCTTCAGTACAAGATAGAAGGCTTACATATGAAGAAGTTTAGCCTGTACCCTGAGGAGATTGATCATGATACTTCATCTTTTGCTACCTCAGTACCACTGAACTATCAGCAAAATACCTCACACCTTGGTTTGGATAAAATCAGAGCCCCTTTAGCCAGGGGAAGAAGCTCTAAACTGAGGTCCTTATCATTGTTGCTCCTCTTTACAACAAAGACATTGAATTGGAATTATAGATATGTTTCCAAGATATTGTTTATGAGATATGCTTCTCTAAGAGACTGTAAAAAAAATAGAATTTCATTTAATTTCAATTAAACTTTCATATTGGATGTTTTTTGTCAATTAGATAGGATTGTTTTATTGATTTATTTTATTAATTGTTTTTTTGTCAATTAGCTTTTATTGTATTATTCATATTCATTTGTAAGTAAAGTGAGAAATGAGTATATTAGAATGTGAATATTCAGCCTATTGCAATATTGACAAACAACATGAGTCATAGATAATACATTATTATTGCAAGAGACTGTCAAAGTGTAAGCAGTTCCAAACATTACCAAGTTAATTCAGACCTGGAAATTGCTTGTAAAGTAAGAACTCAATAAACCAAGAATCAATTTCTCATACACATTAAAACCAAGAAACCTGTTTTCAGCAATGCAATTTCACCACAATAAAATTAAATAAAAGCCAACTGAATCAATAATTTATGATTTTACAATTCTTTATCTAAAGAAACGGAAATATAGCCTTTAAAATCAACCAAATTATAATAATAATGAAATTATTTGTTTGTAAAAGAATTTTTATTTTCATTATTATTAGCAGATAAATAGATGGGCTTTTATATTAATATTAGGGATGTACAGACTTGTTAAGGCCAAGGCCACATAGATTTACTGAGACATAGGAGGGCCACCAAAAAAACTACTAAAGTTATATATCATATTATGTTTATTAATCACATGTTACAAAGCAACATAATCAAAAGTAAATAATTTTTAATTAGATGCATGTATTGCACTGATTTAACAATTTTTTTATGTTAGGTTCAACAACAGCAGCAGGTACTACATTGTGTGCATATACAGTTTTTTAAATTTCCTATTTACCACACAATTACAGTAAAAATGAAAAAAAAAATTTATTATTACAAATATGATTATTATTTTTTTTATTGTTTAAAAATATTATTTGAAAATGCATTATTTAAAACTATAAATAATTTTTTGTTGATTGTATGATTTGTGTTGTTATACATGATGAGCAGGCCGTCAACAAATCAACAGAGGGCTGCATGCAGCCTGTGGGCCATGGTCTGTGCATTCCTGTTTTATACAGATGAACTACTGTCTTAGACACGAAACTGGGAATGGAATTTATTCATATCATATACCAGTAAAAGCATAGAACATACTACTACTGTTTTTCAGCCACCTTTATGATTTTTCCAATTTTGTAGCAAGCAATGAAATTTTTGTTACAAATCTAGTCATACTGTATTGTACAGCCTCATATGTGGATTGAAATATCTTTTTATAAGTGTTTAATATTTATTTATTACAATTAAGATTAATATTTTAAATTTTTTTGATAATTTGAAAAAATTCAAATTCAGGAACTTATTAAGCAGGAATTTATAAACTGATTCAGGACTAAAAAACAGGTATTCAGGACTAAAAAATTAATTTCAAATTATACAATTTTTTTAGAATTAAAATAACAGTCTTGTTTATTGCCATATTCATATAGAATTTATTATGTCAAATTATGTATCATGAAGAAATAAATATTAATTGAAATCATAAATTTTGTCATAAATCTCGAAAAAACTGAAATATTATGTTCAAGAAAAAAGCAATGTTTTTGTGTCATTCAATTTAAAGCAATTTCCTGTTTGGCAATATTTAATAAAATCTTTGCTTTTTTTAAAATTCATGATAATATATCATACTTTTTGCATATAATGTGCAAATTAACAGTTATGTATTTGTAGAATGTATTCTAGTAAAATTATTATAAAATTACCAAAATTATTTGATGAAAATAATTATTACTATAATTATAAAATTTTGTAATTTAGTTTTATTTAAAATATTAATCCCCTTGAAATTAATAACTGTATCAAATGTCGAAATGATTAGATTTCAGAATAATATCTTTTTCTTAAAGTTCGATATATTTTTTTTTTTAACACACATAAAGCCTCCAATTTTTTAATGATGTATTGACCATGAGCTATATACATTTCAATTTGAACTGATCTGTCATGTCTTTGTTCTTTTAGAAAGACTATTTTTAAGCATGTGTAGAAATAATAATAACCCTTATGATAGTCTTTCCTGAGATGAAGTAAATTATTATATAACCAAATTAATTGACTTCTTATGAAGATATTGATAATGCTTCTATTTTAAGTTGGTTTATTTATCATCATTATAAAATAAAAACATTGAATGGTTGAATTTAATATTTTATAATGATGATAAATAAATCATTTTAAAATAGAAGCATTGTCAATGGCTTCATTAAAAAGTCAATTAATTCGGTTATATAATAATTTAATTCACCTTGAGAAAGACTATCCTAAGGATTATTATTTCTACACTTGCTTTAGCAGCCTTTCTAAAGAACAAAGACATGAAAGATCAATTCAGATTGAAATGTGTGTAGCTCATAGACAATATATCATTAAAAAATTGGAGGCTTTATATGTTAAAAAAAAAATATCGAACTTGAATAAATTTCAGAATAATAACTTTTTTTAATTTTGACATTTGAGACAGTTATTAATTTCAAGAGGACTACTATTTTAAATAAAACTAAATTACTGAATATCATAATTATAGCAATAATTATTTTCATCAAATAATTTTAGTAATTTTATAATAATTTTACTTGAATATTTGAATACTATCATTTTATTTTTGTAGAAAATTTTCATAAGATTTTTAATATTTTTCTGAAAATTAACATTCCAAAATGGATTAAGAAAGAACAACCTTAAAAATCCAAAAATATTGCTTAAATACAAATTGCATGTACACAAAAGTAATGCAATTTTTTATTTTTTAAATTGGTTTTTTATTGATCAGTTTTGCAATATTAATTTTCAGAAAAATATTAAGAAACTTATGAAAATTCTCTACAAGTATGTGATATCTATTAATTTGCACATTATATGTAAAAAGTAGGATACATTATCATAAATTTTAAAAAATGCATATTGTCAAATAGAAAATTGGTTTACATTGGATGATGCAAAAATATAAGCAATCTCTAACTTATTTAAAAATTATCTTACATAAGTATGGAAGATTATTTTTAAATAACAAGCCAAGTGCAAACCCAGATTCCTTCCAGAAAAACTGGAAGTGTTGGACTCTGAATCTGGATCCTCCAAGATGGTAAGTGAACACTTTACCATGTGATTTATGTGCTTAATTATAACTATTTTTAGTGTGCATCATTGTGGCATGCTGGTACTGTATAATGTATGGTCTGATGTGTATCTTTTGACTTATGTATGATTCTGCAGAATGATCCACTTGTGTAATGAGGATTACTGTATTGCACTTTTCTTGAGTGCAATATTTCATTGATATTTATAACAAAATTTATAATTTTAATTAATATTTATTTATTCATAATATATAACTAGACGTAATTTTTATGTGAATATTGTAATAAAGAAGATTCTTATTTTAATTTTTAAAAATTGCATAGTTGTTAAAAATTCAACAATCTTTCAACTAAAGCACAAAACAGTAGTATTTTAAAAATAAACACATTAAAGTGTTTATTTTTAAAATACTACTGTTTTGTGCTTTAGATTGCCTATTAAAAGGCAAAGTACTTTTGGATTCATCCAACTTCAGTCTCATACAAATCTATAGAATATATTGTACATTTAAAACAAAATTCAGTACATTGTTGTTTGATGGAATTTAAAAATAAATAAATTACAAACATAGTAAAAGTTCAAGTCAAAACTTGAAAACTGCTTATACTCAGTAATTAAGACCAGATGAAAGTAAACAGCACTAATCGCAGTTGAGTAAAATATAACAAATTTTATTTACAAAGAAATCACAAACGTTTTCGGCTAGATCGCCATCATCAGGCAGTTCGTTCTAAAGAATAAACTTAAATACAAAAAAGGAACAAGACAGCTGTGTTGCTATGGACACAGCTGTCTTGTTCCTTTTTTGTATTTAAGTTTATTCTTTAGAACGAACTGCCTGATGATGGCGATCTAGCCGAAAACGTTTGTGATTTCTTTGTAAATAAAATTTGTTATATTTTACTCAACTGCGATTAGTGCTGTTTACTTTCATCTGGTCTTAATAGTAAAAGTTTATTGCAATTTTATTTATTAAAACAATTTCAAATCAAAATGTTAATGTTTTTAATTAAATAATTAATTAATTTTTACATATCAAATTTATCCAAAAAAAAACCAATTTTTGAATCTGGTTTTTAAAAACTGACAAACCTAAGCACTATACAACTCTATAGAATATATTGTTAATTCTTAAAACAAAATTCAATACATTTTTGTTCACTAGAATTTAAAATAAATAAATACAAATTTTTATATATAAGATGATGATGCATTATGTTAATATAGAATATGACATTAATAAATGTATAAAAATTATACCATATTAAACATTACATAATATAAAACAATGGATCAAAGAGACTTATAAATAGTGGTTATACTTTATTTATGGTATATAGCCAAGTGTTAGACATATTCTCTGACAATTTATCATGAATAATGTTGCTAAAATTTTTTTTATATAATTTCTAGAGTTTCTACAACAAATCTATCCTCATTTTTTGCAATTTGTCCAATGATTTTTGTTTCATACCAATTTAAAATTTCAAGCCAGTAGCAGTGAGACCTATTGTAGGAAAAAAGACAGTCTCCTCTATACCATATTGAAAAAGCATTAGCTCAGTGGTGCCAGAAGAATCTAAATTTGTATCCATATGCATGTGCTTCAAATGAAGAATTCCTCAAAGATTTAGCAAAACAGTCACCAGCAGAAGAGGAATGGGTAGTTTGCATGGACTTCCAAAGTTTATTTCATCCATTGAAATATTATCAGCATGTTTGATGCTATACCACTTTGTTAGAAAATTTACTAGAATTCAGTGAAATAGTAGATATTCTAAGAAACTTAACACATTTAATATGTTAGAATTTATATTTTATGTTTAACAATAAATTTTACTGGCAAACAAAAGGGGTTCGTATTGGCAGCCCAATGGCAGGCATTCTGGCAGAATTACAAGCAAGAAATAAGGAAGTTAGGATTAAAGAAAATTTTATAGATCATTGGAAATTCTGCAGAAGGTATATAGATGATATGATTATATTGAAGGCAAATGATAAAATAGAATTAAAAAAGAAAAGAAAATTAAAATAGAATTAAAAAAGCCTACACAGAGGAAGCATATGGGTTGTATTTCCAACATAACCCAAATACTTCATTTGTGAAAGCATTTTTTTAATTAGACCAAAAGGATAGAAAATTGTTTCATTTCCTTGATGGTTTAATAAGAGCAAAAGAAATCTTTTACAGCACAAAAATATTTCAGAAAGTAATTTCTACTAGAATAATAGTACCTAGATAATCTAGCAATCCTCTCTCTTATAAGAAAGTTGCATTCAATGCATACTTCAGAAGAAATATTACACATTTCAATATCTTAAAAGCAAGACATGAAGAAATCAATATGATTTATAAAACAGAAATGAAACATAGATATATTAGATCCTTCATAAGATTATTGTAAGTGAAAGTAGAAAAAAATATGGATACAATAAAAAAGGCTTCCCAGTAGAAGGAAATGAGGTGTCAAGATAAATGAATACCAATGAATAATACTGTTTTGCAATACTATATCATGTGTCGAAATGTAGAACAATTAAAAAAATTAATTAGAAAAACAAAGAGAAAACGTAGTATGTAAAAGAGCACTTAGTTTTTAGCTTACTGAGAAATGAAAAAAGATAAGAAATGCAGAAAACAAGAGTATATCAAATATCAATCAATAATAAAGAACTATGTAAAGAAGAGCTCTATATTGGAGTAACAAAAAGATGTTTAGGTAAAAGATTAGAGGAACATAAGAAAGATATTAGATTAGTGCACATGAAAATTGCTTTTGTGAAAAGATTTTATGAATATAATATCAAGGTAAATTGGCATGAAACAAAAATCATTAGACAAATGGCACAAGATGAGGATAGATTTGTTGCAGAAAAAAAATTTTAACAATATTATTAATGACAAATTGCCAGAGAATGTGTGTAATGCTTGGCTATATGTTATAAATAAAATATAATCACTATTTACAAATCTTTTTGATCTATTGTTTTATATTATGTAATGTTTAATATCAACAAGAAATTTTGATAATGGCTATAACATTACTTATCATTAATTAAAATACATTTTGTTTTATTTAGGTAGTGTTAATGAAGTTTTTCTTATAGCCTAAAAATATTTTGTTTTTTGATTTTTTGAATATGTTTTGTTTTTATTTTTGATATTATCTTTATGTATTGTTAAAAACATATTTTTAAGATTACGTATAAATATTGCATTTTTAATGTTGTTTAAAGTTATATTTGTTGTTAATAATTTGTGATTTTAAATTATTATTTAGTATTATTTTTCTATTATTTATCTGATAAAGTCTAATGGGCAAGGGCCTTGATTTTTTTGCTACTGATTATTATTTATAGAGTTTTATGAAAAACCAAAATTTTTGAATTGTACATGCAACAAGATGAAAATTGATTTTTTTATTGGAATAAACTTTATTCAATCTTTTATTTACATAAATGATGATGATGATATTCTATAAAATTCAAATTTACTATATTTTATAATCTTTGGTCAAACTATACTCCTATATTAAGCAAGGATCACCTGTACATTATATTATATATATTAAATATTGCTAATACTTTATTTAATTATGCATGTTTTCTTTTTAAAGTTCTTAATAAATACTAATTTAAATGATTTATTTAATTTTTTCAATTCATCTTTTTTATATTCAAGAAAAAATTATGATTTTTATAAAACATGATTTATCTCTGGATATCAAGTTATTAAAGATAGACAAATTATTTTGACCAAAAAAAATTTAAATAGTAATATTTCCTAACAACAATTTTCCAGTTGATCTGTTTTCTTTCTATATAGGTATGAGTTCATTCAATATACAACAGCTTGCGGCATTAGCAGCTGCCCAAGCCAGTAGCACTTCTTCATCGTGTACAGGTAGATTCTTTACTGCGTAATTCTATGCAATTAAATTTTTCAAAATTCAAATATTTTATCTTCTCTATATCCCTAATATTTTAATTATAAAGCCTTAATATGGGCAATCCGATTAGGTATTTTAATAGATATTTGAAGTTTTAATAATTAATTTATTAATATATTTAGAATATGAGATTTTAATTGAAACAGATATTACTTTCTATTTAATTAGATTTCTCTTGTTAAAAAAATTTTTTCTGTAAATATTTTAAATTCAGATTTATTATTTGATATTGCCATCTTAATAAATCATTGCTGCTAGTCATTTTTAATTAAATAATTTCTGAAATTATTTTTAATAAAAAGAAATTTATTAAGCTTTCAAACAGTTTCAGCTTAAGATTTTTCTTTTTATTGTTGTGTTATAAACAAAGCAATATTTAATTGATCTATATTAACACACCTATTAAATAAGTTTGCATACAGATATACATAAAAGAATCTTTATTTCTGAGGAAATGTAATTAAAATTTCAACTGGTTTAATAAGATAGATACATATTTGAATATGCTCATATAAGATGAAATTGTGCTATACATGGATTTTTCATAAATTTATGCTGATAAAATAATAATCTATAAGAATAATGAAGATTGGAAAAAACATTGAACTGAATATATTAAAGTAAATAGTTTGATTTAAAACATAAATCACAAATTCATTGAGGTTTCAAGATGAATGCTTGACAATATGATACAAGAAAAAGAACTACCATATACTTGTATACTCAAATGTAAACCAATTCACCGACTTCAGAGTTGGAAAATTAGTAAAAATGCAAAACCTGTGTATAAGCCTACCTCCCGACTTCAGCACTTAAAATTTGATAAAATTTGAAACCAATAAATTATGTGATCTTTGATTTTTTAATTACCAATATATTAATGTCATTTGTCAAAATAAATATTTTAGTAAAACTTTAAATATGTATATACAGTGGATTCCGCTTAATTGGGACACGATGGGACTAAGGCATTTTGGCCCAATTAAGTGGCTGTCCCAATTAAACGAAGTAGTAATAAATTCTAAAATAAAATATATAATTTGAAGGTAAATAAATAATAAGTAATAAATTCTAAAATAAAATATGTAATTCATAGGTAAATAAATAGGCAAAAACTAAAATAAAATATGTAATTCGTAGGCAAATAAATAATAGGTAAAAAAACTGAAGTAGTAATAAATTCTAAAATATGTAATTTGTAGGTAAAAAAATAGTAATTTACCTATTTTAATGCGTATTATTTTAATGCTTTATTAAAATATGTATATTTATTAGTTTTTTACCGATCTCCTCTGACTTTGTCTTCAATACTGGGCTATCTCCTCTGACTTCTTCTTCAACACTGGGCCGCTGATATTCACATATTAGTTTTTTACCAATCTCCTCTGACTTCGTCTTCAACACTGGGCCGCTGATATTCACCCCTTGACTGCTAAATATAGAAAATCATTGATCTAATGCTTTTTTGACTTCTGGATCCTTGCCATCATGCTTTCTTTTGGATGAATTAATTTTAGAAAAAAACCACTTGCTTTATATCAATATAGTAGTCAAAACAGCACTTCAAGCAAGGTGCAAAAAGATTTTAATCTTGTAAAACATTTTCAGACTTTATTATAGATAACGTTGTACTGAGGAGGGACTATAATAAAGTCCGAAAACGTTCTACAAGATTAAAATCTTTTTGCACCTTGCTTGAAGTACTGTTTTGACTACTATATTTCTTTTGGATGTTCGTGGAATTTCTTTTTGTAATGCCCACTCCTCACGCAGTTGATTTATTTTGTTGTAGGAGATGCGTCTGTAATGCCCACTCCTCACGCAATTGATTTTCTTGTTGTAGGAGATGCACTACAGTAGATTTGGTAATGCCCACTCCTTACGCAGTTGATTTTCTTTTTGTAGAAGACGCACTATGGTAGATTTTGGTTTATTTTCTTTTTGTAGGAGAGCGTCTATGGTAGATTTTGGTTTGTTTCAGCGGAGTCTATGATGGCTTGTATTAAATGGCTGGCTTTTAATTTTATTCAGAAAAGCAATTTTACTTGAGTGTAAAATCCTTTCTTGACATTTTAGCAAAGATTAGTGTATGTATGTGTAGCCATACTTTTGAAAAAATCTCTAAAATATAACAAAAATTGGAAAATTTTTTTCTGCTGTTGTCCCAATTAAGCATTTAAATTATGTATTAGTTTATTAGTTTTGTTTCCGTTCTTTGAGATTTTGGCCCAATTATGTGGCTGTCCCAATTAAGCAGAATCCATTGTGTGTGTATATATATATATACATACAAAATAAATTATTATAATACAGACACCAGTATATAAATTTAAAAGGTAAAATTTTAAATCAAAGTAATCCAGCACAGTGTGCCTACATGAGATTCTTGGATTATTGTCGAGAATTTCTGCATTGCAGTGCATCAGGCAGGATGGCATTGCCTATCTGATGCACTTATATAAATACAGGTTGGAGTGGAGTCGGCAGCATGATGCACTCGATCGCATTGGGTACTTTACTCTGAACTGAGATTGATGTCAGTGTATGACATTATCATTAGGATGATATAGCTTCTGAAAATATCAAGTTAGCAAAAAATAATAAATTTTGATAATTTACATTAAAATATTTTGTTTTTATTGTTGTTATCGAATAACTATTTTCTTTTCTAAAAAAATTCATATTAAATTATCACAGTAAAAATTCCATTAGAATAATACGTTTGTCACATGGTTCCCAGGAGACCATGTGACATAGACATATTTTCTCTTACATCGTATTTTGTTGAGTTGAATTGAAATAAGTTATCATATTCAAATCTTTGTTTTATTTTAAAATGAGCGGGTCATCTTACTGATGATGTCATACACTGTTAGAATGATGTATACAATGTGATTTTTAGACATTAAGCATGTGATTTTGAAGTTTTGATTTTGCTTACAATGAAATTTTTTGATAGATTACAGTTATTTTTCAGTACAGATTTTAAATAATAAATTATTTTTTCACTATTTTAAATATTATTTTATTTACTTTTTAATATACTTTAATTAAATCATCAATGAGTTAATGTTTATAATAAGCATTTACCAATTATTAGCGAATGGATTAAAACATTCTTAATTAATAATAATGAAAAATAAGTATTTTTCACCCAAATATGAATCCTAGGTAAAATTCTTGATTGATTGTCGAGTTTTCGCATCGCATTGTATCAGGCAGTGCAGAGCCGCCTATCTGATTACAGTATATAGACACAGGTTAGAATTGGCAGCATGATGTGCTAGATTGCTTCAAGGTAACTTAATCTTATGGAATGAGGTTGGAAGCACAACCTCGTTCCATAAGATTAAGTTATCGGTGAAATCTAAAAGACTATTAGAAAGGACAAAGCAAATATGCTTAAAAGTAGCTATCACTGATGCCAAAAGAAATTTTTACAAACTAAAGAGTCTCCTAGTAGAAAGCAAAAATGAATGTGAATTTATTAATTCAGTAAACGATAGAATGAAGGCACTTCATAAGAAGTTAAGGAAACGTTATGTGAGAAAATTTAAATGGATATTATTTAAGCAATTACCACATAGAAAATATAAGAAGTTTAAGCTAGATGATGTGATTACAGTAATAGGAGAGATACGATTGCCGCTATTTGTTTAAAGGGTACTAGAAAAAGGCCCGTCTTACACAAGTCTAAACCATGTATTGATCACGGAGGACATCCCAATAATAGAAAGCCTAATTAAAGATAACTCAGAGCTAGAAAAATAAAAAATAAGATGGGAGTTTATAAGGCAAAGGGAAAAGAAAGGAAGCAAAACTAATAATTTAAATACTAAAGAGGAAAGATACTATATTAAAAGAACGATAAAATAGTTGAAGGAAGGCGAGTACATTATTACTAGAGAAGATAAAACCAAGAAAATGGTGCTAATGTCTAAAAAGATTATGATAACTTCCTTAACGAATACATAAAAGATTCGGAAGCTGTCGAGCTGGATAACGATCCAACTATGAAATTGGATGCACTAGTGAATAGAATTATAAGGCACAAAAATTTCCTACAGTGTTGGAACGTTAAAAAGCAGAAAGTGCTAGCAAGCCCACATCTGTTTGCATATATTAAAGTGCACAAATCATCAATTAAATACAGGCCAATAGTTGAGAAGAGACTTATGCCAACGTATGGCCTAGGGAAAACCTTAGCTGACTGGTGTAATAATATTTTAGGGGAGACCGATTATTCAACGAAGATCACGTCTGCTGTGTTGAAGAAAGTGCGAAATTTATACACATATGATATTAAAGTCATGACTACGTATGATTACGAAGCGCTATATCCCTCTTTGAGACTGGAACCAGTTTGTCTGCATTTATATCGTTTCATGCTAGAGAATGTGCCGCAAGAGCAACCAGATACGAAACTCTTGAGAGAAATTTCATATGTCTAGAATAGAGAGAAATTCCTATTTCGTTTTTAGAGGGAAAATATTTAAGCAGGTACGAGGGGTGCCTATTGGAAGCCCGATTGTGGGTACATTAGCCAAGATCATACTGAGATCTGTAGAAGAATGAAAATTGTATAAGTTCCAACCGAATATATGTTTATATATACGTTATATTGAGGATATACTGGTATTGTGGAAAGATGAGAAATATATAGATGAAGTAACTAAAGATTTCACAATGAATGAATAAGGACTTAAATTGATTTATATATCAAATAAGCGAAAATAATGTGCATTTTTTAGATCTACAGTTGGAAAAACAAGATGTGTGGCTTAAAACAAGTGTATATCGTAAACCAACTTATAGACCAGTTTTAATACCAGAATAGTCGAGAGATACGATGAGTTATAAAAAAGCGGCATTTAGGAGTTTTTTCAATAGGGCTTTGTCTTATAGTAACACAGAAGAAGACCTAAAGAAGGAGATTGACTATATAATGAAGGTAGGTATGATACATGTATCATACCTACCTTCATTACATTTCTATCACAGGTATATAGACAAGTTGAAGAAAGAATGAAAAGGAAAGAAAAGTCTAATGAGGAAGAACGTAAAAACATACCGATCCTGTATCATCTAAAGAATCTGAATGTAATGAAGAAGATAGAAAAGAAAAATAACGTTAAGTTAGTGCCGAAGAGAAACCCAACATTATTTGATATATTACATAATGAGAAAGATGCGCTTAAGCATGAAGAAAAAAGAGGGATATATAAGATACCAATAACAGATGCGTTAACAAACGAAAAATCTAGTTACATAGGAGTAACTAAGAGAACAATCGCAACACATATAGAAGAGCACAAAAGAGATATTAAGCATGCGAATTTAACTACATCATTAGCTATGGAGATGTATAACAGAGACATTAAGGTAGATTGGAAGGAGCTGAAACAGATTAGGTCAATTAAAGAAGGTTTACAACCAGTAATAGTTGAATCAGTAGAAATAATAAAAAGGGTGGACAATGAAAAGCTAATTAATGACAGGTTAAACTGGGAGCTCCCTCCAGCATGGAGATATATAATAGAAAAAGAAAAGAGACCAGCTGTTTGAGAATTAGAAAAAGATAATGAAAAAATGAGGAAGAACATTAACATTAATAAAATGAATTGTTTATGAAAACAGTTTCTAATTATCATTCTTCTCCAAAGGACAGTTGGGCTCATTTTGGATGTTTTCAACAAATGAATTCTTAAACACTGATTAACAACTTATAGATTCAACGATTATTATGCAGATAACATTTGAATTTGCCTATTGATGGTGAACGAACAGTGACATGCACTCGCTGATTTATTGTCTATATGAACTGTAGGATCTTGGAGAGATGTTTTTTCTTCCTCTAATGCAATGGAATCTGAAAGTACGATGTCACACCACTGCAGGTGTCATGTAATATATAGGATTAAACAAACTATAGAATCAGACTTTGTTCGCAGAATTTATAATATTAATCGTCTAGAAATCATCTTTAAAAAACTAAAAACTAGTGAAATATTGCATCTCTATTTTTAATTAATTAAATAATATGATTTCATTACTATATGTTAATTATCATTTGCCTAAATATATTTTTATATGGTTATAATTTTATTAATTTTAATAATAATAATGTCTTTTTTTTTTTTTTTTTTTTTTTTTTCAAGCAGAAGACGGCATACGATATCGGTCTCGGCATTCCTGCTGAACCGCTCTTCCGATCTAGATTTAACAACTGAGCTAACGAATCACGTGATGCGATGATGAGATACTTTACAGAGCTCTATTTTGTTCAAAATTCACATAATCAGGAGTCGTTAACCAGAGCCTGTGTCGTTAATTAAGACAGTCTTTTCTTGCAGCCACTCGTTAACCAAGGTACCACTGTACTATATAATTAACAACCAAACTGGAACGTCACAGTTGTTAAAGAATATTGTGAACACGATAGAACTAAAATAATAAAATTATATTAATATAATTTTATTGTTTTAGTTATATAAATATAACTATTTTATTATTTTAGAAATATAATATCTCAAACAAATAAATAATAAATAGTTTATTAATTCCACAAAAAACATTTATAAAAGTGTTAATAAGCTTTCTTATAACAATAATAAAGAACAGCAAGTTTGTAAAATAACTTGTTTAACTATTAACCAAAAATCCAAAGAAACAATAATAAATTTATTAAACAGCAATCTAAATAGCAAAAGAAATCTTCAATTAATTTTTGTAGTCTCCACTCATGCTACAAGAAAATACTTGATTGATAATTTCACAAAACTTGCTAAATCCATAACATCACTTCAAATCCAACTCACTTCACTTTCAGTCAAGGTGAAACTTTCCTTATAAACAGTTTGTGACAGGCTTGCACTCAAGCTCATTTACATAAATCTATTGGATAATTTCTATTTTCTATACCTATAGAATATTACTGACCATTGTGTCATTCATTTTTACAATTATAATATTTACAATTCCATTGGAAAGAGAGAATTTTTAACTCAATTATGAGATCCTATCTAGCAGCGATGTTCTGAGATGGTATGATGTCATGACCCACATCATCAAAGATGAAACTATTGTGTTTTTTATTACCAGTTTTAAAAGTTTGAGTCTGGAATGTAATTATCTTTACCTTTAATTCAAATAAAACACCCAATAAATAAATATAATAAGAAATAAGTAGATATAAAGAAAAGATTTGGATTTGATTCTTCACAAATTTCACAGCATGTATCATTACTGGTAATGAGCACATGAAGTGTTTCCTTTTGAGACATATTGGTATCCTGTTGTCCTTTAGGAAGTTGCTGTATGCTGTATGTGTAGCTAAATGCCTGCCATCCCAATTGCATCCTCTGCTGTATTTCTCTCACCTGTTTTCCTTGTTCTGTGATTATTTGTCCTAAATACTTATATTCTTCTCCCCTTCAATTGTCTGACATTCCATCATCACTGATTGTGGATTTGTGTGTTGATCATTATCTTTGTCTTCTTTTAGTTCATTTGCAGTCCAATTTTCTCATTTTTTATTATGAGATCATAGCATTTCCTATAGTTCATTTGATGTTTGGGCAAACAGCACTATCATTTGCAGATCTCAAATGGTTGAGATACTCTCCATTGATGTTTATTTCTTTTCTGTTACCATTCATTTATTCATAAGAATATTTCTTCTAATCAGACTGTGAACAGTTTTGGTGCTGGTGAAATGATGTCTCCTTGATAAATTCCTCATTGGATTTTTATTTTTTACTGCCTTTGTATAATCATATTATGATGGTGGTTTCCTTATAGATGATATGCAGTAATTCTGTGTAGTGGTGATCTATTCCCTGCTTATTTTGTAGGTGCTGAGGTACTGAGTTGAATGCTTTCTCAAAGTTTATGAATGCCATACAGAATGGGGTATGATATTCTTCGCATTTTTCTTTCAGTTGATTTGTATGTTGTTCTCTATGTTGTATTAGCTGTCTTCTTTTATGTTATATATCCAGCTTGACTTTGGCACAGACTAGTTGGGAATTGCTGATGTTGAACTGGTTGTGTACAGAAACATTTTTGATTATACAGTTGGTGTTAGCCAAAATGAAGTTAATCTTGTTTTTAGTCTGTCTATTGGGGCTGATCTGTGTCCATTTTCATTGTTCTTTTTTGTTGAAGAAAGTGTTCATTATCTTCAGATTGGCAGGAGTTACAAATTCTACTAGTTTTGTGCCTCTCATTTCATAAAACAATACCATGTTTTCCATACATTGTTCATTTGTTGTCATCTTCCAACATTTGCATTGAAGTTACCTGTGATGACTGAAGTCTCTTCATCCTCACTGCTGGCTGTTGGCGCATATACCTGTGTTTTTTTCAGTTTGTATATCTTAAAAATCCTCATTTGTGACTTATCTTTTTTCTGACTTGCTGCTGAAACTGATGGTGATCTGTATGATATCTTTGCGAAAATCCTATTCCTCCATTGGTATTGATCTTATTTTCTTGATGGTAAAAGAGATGTCCATTTTGAAGTTCTGTGAGATTTTTGCCTTTTACTTCACTCAGCTAATGATGTGACAGTTGATCATCCGTTCTTTGTTCTCCAGTTTTTATAGGTGGTCTTTTGTTGAAAGGGATCATTCATTATATGTAGCAAGGTCAGTAATCGAAAGCAGTTGGTCCCTATCCAGATATTCTTAGCAACTTTGCACCTTCCATACTCCAGCTGTTGCAAAAAGACTTTTAGTGCTGCTGGTGACTTAAGGCCATTTTCCTATGTTGTACATTAAGGAATTTGAAGGGTTGCAGACCAGTACTGCCTCATGCTGATGTAATGTGGGTTGGAAAGATAGGGGAGATATTTTAATGTTTACACAACACTGAATTAATTTACATAATACAATACTATTCTATTAATCTGTACCCAGTATTTATTATTATTATTATTATTATTATTATTATTATTATTATTAATTTTTAATCTATTCCTGCTATTTATTATTTATTTTATACTCACTATTTATTATTAATATATTTAAACTTTTATTACTTCTATTACCTTTAAACTTTTTATTGCCTCCTATCCAGTTACCATCTTTTTAACTTTCTTCAATCCAGCACTTTGGATTCTGTGTACCACTTATCATATATGCCTGTATTTAAGTTTTATTTCAGTCATTAACTCTAAAATAGTCATTTGGTATGAACACGTCAAATTATCACATCTGGTTATCAGAAAATCGTGATTATAATCATCTCCTCTCAGTAGTTAAACACCTCCTCCTGTCAACAGTTGTTTGTGATCCCATAGATACATTCAAAAGGAACTGGATATTTTAAGACAGGCATACATTAAGCATGCCTTTAAGGAAAAGTAATTTGATGGAATTATATTTAGAATTAAGAACAAGTATTACAGTGAAAGAGATAATGTGAGTTTACATCAATTTATAAATGGAAAGAGCAATAGTCAGTTTTGGAGTTTTCCTATACAACTAGCATTCAAAAACACTTTGAAACATATTGAACAACATTTTATCAATAAGACCACATTATATTAAACCTATATAATACTGCATTAAGCCAGAAGGCATATAACAATTGCCACATAACAACCATTCCCTGATTTACATAAGGGTTGTGTTTTTCATAATTTTATGTAAGTTGTAAAAATAATTTTTTAGCAAAATTTCTGGATTAAAAAATCCCAAAGCTAAATAACTACAATGATTGCATCTATACAATGTTATGGCACCATATTGTTCCAACTGAAAATTATACCATGCCATATAGAATGATATCGTAATAGTAATATGATCTTAAAATTAACAAACAACACAAAATAAATAATGTAAACTTAAATGTAAAACCAGCATATTTAGATTTATAAAAATACACTAGGTAAAATATTATATATCTTAAAAAATTAAAAAGAAAATTATGGAAAATACGTAAGTTGAGTATTACCTAAATCAGAGAGTGGCCGCCATATTCTGGAAAGAAATCAAACTTGTTGATATGATTCTTAAATATACTTAGTGAGTTTTTAGGAAAATTTAATATAATTAATTATTATTCATCAATATAAGAGAGATTAACACACTTAGAACAGTAAAAGTTTTTGATCAAACATAAAATTATAAAATATTATATTTATGTGGTAACTTTATTTTGTTCTCCCCTATATATTATTTTCATTAACATATTTCAGGGGTGTCAAACTGGTGGCCCGCGGACTGTATCTGGCCCTCAATGTGATTTTTTTGTGGCCCTCAACGCTCTTAACTAAAGTGAAAATCACAACAGTATGTTATGAGATAATAGAAAGTAACTATCACTTCGTAGCTATATCACATACTATAATATATTAGTTTGATTTTAATGAAATATAATTGCATGAGTTTTATTTTTTCGATTAGCCTAATCGGACATATACTTACAGATGCCACTGATCTTTCAGATCGATGACACAAACTAAGTGCTTTCCTGACAGGACTATATCATTTTGTGTGAAATTTCTTATTAGAAAACAAAAATCTCTAAGTGAGAACCTGTATTTTTTTTTTGATTTTTTTGATAGACAAATACAATAATCAAATTCCAAACAATCCCTCTTTCAAGGAAATGTATGAAGAACGCGCTAACGGGCTTGTTAAAGATTTATTTAGGTTATTAACTTATTTTAAAAATGTAAATAGTTAGCTGAAGAAGAGCAGTGGGAATGGTCGAAAACGTTCCTTTAGGAAATAAATGTTTTATTTCTGCATAGTTCTTGGTTTTTCCTTCTTTACTTGGATTAGTTGTAGTTATGGCTATTTGAATTTATAAAATTTTAATTTGAGTTTTTGTGTTGTTCTGAGCCTGGCTGCAATTCAGGATATAGATCCTGTAAGGAAAAACATCATTATATTCAAGGTAAAACAAGGAAACTTATCTAAAAATAAAAAATAATTTATGAATAGTTTTATATTTTTACATTTATATATTTTTGGTAAATTCAACATTTTTCCAATGAATTAGACTCTGGAACTTTTATAGTGATAGGAATCATATTTTATTAAAATATTTTTAGCCTATTTTCCAAAGTAAAGTGAGTTTCCTAAGTTATTTATAAGATCACATATTATCTATTCATGCATTCCCTATTTGAAACTCTTGAATTAATAAGTAAATTTTCATTAAATTTGATAATGATGTTAACTTTAAAGATCATTTCTATGCTGTATCATTTAACTTTATAGTTTTAATCATTTAAAAATGGTGGTTATTCAAACTTCTGAGATATTCTCTAATACAGATGTGTCAAACTGGCAGCCCTTGATGTGATTTTTTTGTGGCCATCAACATTCTTAACTAAAATGAAAACGTGAACAATATGTTATGAAATAATAGGAAGTAACCATTGCTTCATATCTATATCATAGTATATGACATAGGTATGAAGCAACAGTTATTTGTTTTGATTGGCTTTGTTGGACGTACATGTACAGATGAGACTGATTTTTCAGATTGGTATCACAAACTAAGTGCTGTTCTGAAGGTCTACATTGTTTTGTGTGAAATTTCATACCAAAAAACAAAAAGCCATAAATGAGAAGCTATATTTTTTTTTGGATAGGCAAATACAATCATCAAGTTCAAAACAATCCCTCTTTGAAAGATGTGTATAAAGAATACGCTAGCGGATTGTTAAAGATTTATTTGTTGTGTTATTAACTTATTTAAAAAATGTTTCTAGTTATGGTTATTTGAATTTATAATTTTAATGAAAGCTTTTGTTTTTTGTACAGAAAATGTGACTTTTAACACTTAATAGAAAAGAAAAGATTGATAGCGAGGAATTAAATAAAAAATTATGTGTAATTAAAAGCAATTATGTAGTAATTATATATTTTTGTAATATATTCATTTGTAATTTTGATATTCACTTTGTAATTACACAATGTTTTTAATTATCCTATCTATATTTCTGAATCCTTACTCCAAAATTTAATTTTAAAAAAAGTTAAATGTGATGTAGTCTGCAGCAATCTTACAGGCTCATTAAATGACCATTGAATTAAAATGAGTTTGACACATCTGCTCTAATATATACTGAATTATTCATTTAATTTTTTATGAAATTTAATATGATGATCATGTCAATGAAGATAATCTTAATGACATATGAATTAATCCTTTAAGTGCAATTAATTAAAGTGAATATTCAAACTTCAAAGGTTTCTTCCTAAGAATTTTTGAATTATTTAGTGATTTTTTTTTTTTATAAAATTTAACAGGATTGTTGGATCATTAAAGTTCTATTGGGATGGTAACCACAAATTACCTGAAAGACGGGGGAAATGTGTAGCTAGCGATGGACATTACTTTGAATAAAGCACTTTTGATGTTTCTCTTGAAATTATCGTGTTTTCTTAATTTTGTAATAAATTCTGTTGTCCTGTTGTAAATACAACAGACTGAAACACACAGACTGACTACAGGCAGCTTTTGTTTAACAAATTCCTGGATTTTATTTAAATTTGAAGTATTAAAAAAAATATTGAAAATATGAACATTAAATGTAATAAAATAAATATTAAATGTTCATAGTTTAGCATTTATTTATTACAATTAATATTCATATTTTCAATATTTTTTAATATTTCATATTTGAATAAAAAACTTACAAATCTGGAAATTTATTAAGTGGAAACTGTCTGCAGTTGATTTCAATCTGTTGTATTTACAGTAGATTAGATTAGTTTATTGTGCTTTACAAAGTTGTGATTATCACAAAATTAATAATTATTATTTATATAAAAAAAAAAAAAAAAAAAAAAATTTAAATGTTGTATAGCCTGCGGCCGTCTTACAGACTCATTTTGCCCCTTTAATTAAAATGAGTTTGACACGCCTGACATATTGTTTGTTTCATGCACTGTAATTTTGTAATCATTTTATGTTACTGCACAATAAAATTTTGAATTTATGTTGACATTTATTTTGTATTCTATTTTCTATTATCTATTATTCTATTATCTATTATCTATTATTCTATTTCTATTTTCTATTATTTTTTACTTGTTATTAAAGATAAGTTTATTTTAATTTTTATCCTAATAAGTGTGTTTTTTCCATATTATTGCACTGATGATGATCTGTAATGTCTGTTAGTACTTTGTTATAAATTAAGAGTTGATTTTGGGTTCATTCTGAAGCTGTTTTATTATTTGTAGTCTTATAAGTCAACAGTGCCAACTAATAGAAAACCTAAATTTGATGGGAAAAACAAGGGACCTTTTCAAGAAAATCAAAGAAATCACAGGCAAGTTTACAGCAAAAGTTGGAATTCTCAAGAATGAAGATGGGAGAACCATATCTGAAGCAAATGAAGTGAAACAAAGATGGAAAGAATACACAGAAAATCTCTACAAGCAAAACAGCAACATGACAGAAACTTACGATGTGAAGGACTATATTATGGAACCTGCACCAATGTAAAGTGAAGTACAATGGGCACTAAAACAACTCCCAAATAAGAAAGCGCCAGGACCAGATGGAATTCCAATTGAGCTGAGGAAAGCTGGTGGAGAAGC
>AYEL01015360.1:0-24246 GCA_000484575.1 Olivierus martensii | reverse complement strand
CTCTCATAATTTTTTTATAAAGTTTTGATATGTTTACTTGCAATGTTACTTTCTCTTTATTCTAATTCAGTCAAAAAATTGGGAAAGCTTATATAAGTAGTAAGCTTGTATAAGAAAGTTTTGAAATTTTCATTGTACAATCGGTTCCAAAAAGATGTTCACCTAAGTGGAAGATGTTCAGCTTCCTTACAATACTTACAAACCAATGAGATTAATCAATTCAGGCACAAATTCGAATCTGCAGAACTTTAGATGATTCCATTTATTTTAGCTAAGCAACAGGGTTAGTAAGGCCTAATGACAGGTGTTCAATCATTTTATTTGAAAACTGATTTTGAGCATTTATTTGGAAAGTTTTAATTTATTATTTACAAATTAAGCTTTGTTGTTATTAATTTAGACAAAATGCAACATTATATGGTCATAACTACACAAGTAATTAACCCATCAGGGGTTTCATGTCAGACTGTGAGTCGCATGCAACCACATTCAGGAATGGATTGAAAAATTGTTTTTCAAAAAGTTTGAAAAAATTAGAATTTTCTTAAATCGCTAGTTCTTTCCCAATGCATTATTACATGTTGTTAAGCATTAAAATCAGCCATAAAAAATAATAGGACTGACAGACCGACCAAGAAATCTGTTTTGATTTCCATTATGTAGATTACCATAATTAATAATTTCCAAAATTATTTCGCTATTTCACGGCGTGGCTGTCGCTTGATTCGCGTCGCATTTTGACGTGTGTAAACAAACTATTATATTTGTGATTAGATAAAAGTTTTTCTGAATAAATATAACTTCCTTATTTTTATATAATTTAATATATTATTTATCTGACTCCAGATTTTTATTTAAAGTTATTTATCATCATTATTATTTTTTGTGAGTGTAACAGGATGGCTTCAAAGTTCTTTATTAAATTATGATTTAACATTACTGTGCATGACTATATATATCTTTTAATTATAATAAAAAAGTTTTTAAAGATTTCATAAAATTTCTAATAGAAATTGTTTAATGTTTAATTATACAAATTAAAAATGAAAATTTGAAAGAAATTATTGTTTAGTTCTAGTTGGAAATGATGTATGTGCACGTCAGAAATTCTGACCCTAGTACAGAATATATAGTGTTTAATATACCCTCAAACTTTCTGTTTAAGAAAAAACAAATTACTTTATCATCATTAACAGTAATGAAAAAATGAATTTTTGAATCTGTTTATCCTCATAATTTGCATATTATACACCCGATAAAAAAGAATTCATAAAACAAAAAAATTTCTTTTTGGTTGGAAATTTTTACAAAATATGCATAAAAACATATCAGAGAACATGATAACATTAGAACATGAGGTTAAATTTAAATAATATACAATTAATAGCCATCAAAATTGGAGAATGCTTCTGGAGGTCATATTTTATTGCCCTTGTTTGCAAGCCACTCATATTGATGCACCATCTCCAAATGACCTTGAACTACCTGAACTTAAAAAACCATCCTTCTGTTT
This sequence comes from Olivierus martensii, assembly GCA_000484575.1. NCBI lineage: Eukaryota > Metazoa > Arthropoda > Arachnida > Scorpiones > Buthidae > Olivierus > Olivierus martensii. Next base: position 22,733 of record AYEL01015360.1, on the reverse strand, counting down.
ACAAATGAAACAGGAACCGCATTTGTTTTGATGTTGGGAAAAGATTTAGGGCTGTCTGAAATGTGACCTCTTTGTTTGTTTACATAATTTTGATAAGGAGGTATTCAATTACATAATAATTTATTAAAAAATAGCAGCATAACGTAGAAAAATAATTTTTTTTGCATTATAGAGTAGACACTTGTCAGAAATAAAAACTTTAATTCAATCAGATGTAGATTAAAAAATAGCAAAAATTTTTTAATAAAAACTGTTTCTGAAGCCCATATGAAACCCGACGCTATTGGGAAAACACAACACCGCATATGGGTTAAAAGATAAGTTGTCAAAGCACTGGCAATAACATAATGTTGACTATGCAAAGTATTTTATTTTATTGTTTTCAATTCATAAGAATGTAACATTTGTATTAATATTTTTTAAATTTAATCTTTATAAAATAAATAATAAATTAATTTTTTATAATATGAATGGGATATTAAAAAGTATTTAATATCTGTTGATTGTAATAAAAACTAAATTATGTTTATTTCATTTCTATGACAACTTTAACAACTTTTTCATCGGGATAATTATACAAATTCATGATTTAGAAGGCTGTTTTTATACAGGATCTACAGCATATAGTATATTTTAAAATGTTATTTTTAAAACAATATAATTAAATTTATGTAATAATCTGTAAATTAAATATCTATATTTATCCTACTGATTCTGTTATTTATTTGTAATCTGTAACAATTATATTGAAAGAATTTGTCTTTCGATATTCTAATTGTTGCACAAATTGCAAATTATATTTCATAAAATATCATTGCCAATCTCTCGATATGAGATCTTTTCTGAATTTAACCTTAAAAAAATCATGTTTATTAGGTAAATACATTTCATTCTTAACCTTATATACATAGAGTTATGGGAACAGGAATATATATATACAGTCGGACCTTCATATATCGAACTTCTATATATCGAAATTCTCTGTATATCAAAGTTTTTTGTTAGTCCCGTAAAATTTCCATTGAAATTTGTTTCTATATATCGAAATTTTTAATTTCAGAGGCGAGGGAAAAGGATAAGGAAAGGAGTCTAGATTGGGTCTCGCTAGAAAAAGCCGACAAATAAACAAAATGGATGTTTCGATTTGTACTGTAGAGGAGGTTAGTTTAAAGTTCTAGGGCTTGTTTCGGTTTTGGTTTTGTATGTTACTTGTGTTAATTAGCTTAAAACCAAAACCAAAACTGAACCGAGAGATTTTAGTTAGTCTGTTCAGCTCTACTAAAACGTTTATCACGTCAAAGAGAAAGTCGTTGAGTGTCACAGAAAAAGTGGAATTGCTAAAAGATGTGGACTGTGGAGTGAGAAAAAAAGATGTTGTGCCGAAATTCGGGATTCCAAAAGTACAATGTCAACAATAATAAAGAATCGGGAATCTGTTTTAAAAAGTCATGAAGTTGCAGGAGCTGACAGAAAACAATTAAGGACATGTAAGTACGATGACATGGACGGAGCAGTGTTGAAATGGCTGAAGATGGCGAGAAATAGAAACATGCCTGTCTCAGGACCACTCATAAAGGAAAAGGCAATGGAATATGGACAGAATTTAGGACATGAGAAGTTCCAAGCAAGTTCTGGATGGTTAGACAAATTTAAGAAGCGTCACGGAATCTAAGAAAAAGTTATTTCTGGAGAAAGTGGATGCGTATTTGAGACATTAAAATTGGTTTACAGTGGAAAACTACAATTTTGAAACCAATTTTACAGGAGTATCACCCTGATAATGTTTTTAACATGGATGAAACTGGACTTTTTTTTAAATGTTTACCAAATAAGACACTAACTTTTAAAGATGATAACTGCTATGGAGGTAAAAGTAGTAAGAAATGAATAACTTTTGTCCTTTGTGCTAATATGTCTGGAAAAGAAAAACTTAAAATTTTGCTTATAGGTAAATGCAAGCAGCCAAGATGTTTTAAAGGAGTGAAGTCATTAGAAGTTGACTATGAATACAATAAGAAATCATGGATGACAAGTGAGATTTCACTTGAACTTTTATATGAACGTGAAACTCCTTCTGTTCAAACTAGTCAAGAATGTTATTTATTATTTCACCAAATGACTCCATAATTCTTATTCAAAATAAATCTTTTTATTAAACTGACAATTAAGAAATACAAACTATACAACCGGATTTGTCCCGTCTTCTTTAAAAATCCAAGTAAATACAAGCGTAAGTAACCTTCACAAAAATTCTAAAGTTGGTCAACAGATTACTAGCAAGTCTCTAACCGCACACAACGTTCTCGGGACGGGACACCTAGTCCTCTAGTGTCAGCTGTTTTATCCAATACATCACATTTGCATTTCCTTCATCAACATTATTATAATAAATTAAATTACTACCTAATAACATACAATTCTCACAATTAGTGTTCTGGTTATTAATCTTTATGTAACATTCAAAATTTATCATTACTATAACAAACACCATATCTAAGACGACAAAATGTCCACTGCATTACATCCAACATGGCTGTTCACACCCACTCCACATTGACGACAGGTAAAGTGAACTGTTCTCCTCAGTTTTTCTAGTCCATTTCACAACACCTCTCTCATCAACCTTCACATGACGTTTTTTTCAAGCTGGGACAAAGACTCAAAAACCGGGACTGTCCCGGCTAATCCGGGACGTCCGATCACTTTAGGAATCATATATAAAAATAGATAACATTCCCAATCATTTAGAATCTAGATAATGATTAATAGCTGAGTGATGATTTATATATTATTAAGTCATTTTCTAAATAAATAATATCTGACATAATTTCCTAAATAAACTAAATTATTTCAGAAAATTCAGATATTATTTATTTAAAAAATGAGAAACCATAAATCTTTTAATTCAAATCTGAAATTATAATTAGAAATTAATTTACTGTTCATTAAAAAGTAAACAAATGTTTTAAACGAATAACTTTAATTAGCATCGTATGTTGAATCCATAAAAATTTTCCAATGTTTAAAAGTCGAACGAAAATCTCGAGAACAGATCAACAAGTTTCGGGAGGAAAATTCTTATTGTATCTAACTTCTGTATCTTTTCCTTCAAAATACTGGAATGAAACTTTTCGCTCTGCTCTATAGGAATGACCTTGACAACGTTTGAACAGTTATCATTTTTTTCTTGCTTCGGTGAACATTCCAACTTTAATATAGACTAAAAAATTCGGTTAAAAATGTAGAACTTGGATGAATTCAAATTTTTTTTATCGATTAATTTGATTAATTAAAAACAGAAAAAATATGCTATTAATAAAATAAAATATGCATAATAATAATTTTTAGTAGGCCAGAACATATTATAAATTTAATAAACCTTGCTTTTAACTAATTCATGATTTTTAAATATCAATAATATATATAATTAGTTATTTATTTATACACAGTGTTACGAATGGAATGCGGAGAAACTAGTTAATTTAATATTTTTTACATGAATCTAACTGATATAGCATCTACTTTTTTCAACTTTCTATAGAAATTTAAATTAAATCAGCTTTCTTTATAAATTAAAGTTTATAGAAAACGATAATTTATACAGATTATATTAATCCACACACTTTATATTTAGAATCTCGCAATTAAAGAGATTAAACTGCCCAGATTTTATTCCATTTTGCGCTGAAAAAAATAAAGAATTAGATACGTTGCTGTCAATAAGTTATAAATAACGTAGCATTCGAAAAAGTTAAACTACAATAAATTAAAATTAACATATACTGTACTGTTTAAGTTTAATTAATAATAATCTAATAGTTTGAATGTTAGTATTATAGTTTCAAGACGATTAAATTTTATTTCAGATAATCTTACTGTATGTAAGATTATCTGAAATACATCGGTACAGTTTATTATAAGTTAGTTACAATAGTTTTTGTTATTCACAAATTATTTTGAAATGGCTTAAGTCAAATTTTGAAAAAAATAAATAAATAAAATTAGTTATATCAATTTGTTATTTGTGTGCATATCTAATAAACGAATACAATATGTTAATTTTATGAATTATGAACCTAATCAATAATAACAAATATTTAATGTAAATTCACGTTTTTCGATTTACACCATTTTTAAAATATTAAAGGATCAAAGTGACCAAATTTTTCTGAACTTCAACCCGGGATGCTGTAGATATAGGGGGTATACGGTGTGGAGTTGGACAAACTCTTAAAAAAAATTTTTTTTTTCATTTTTCATGAATTTTTTTTTTTTAAACAATGCCCGGGATGCTGTAGATATAGGGGGTATACGGTGTGGAGTTGGACAAACTCTTAAAAAAATTTTTTTTTTCATTTTTCATGAATTTTTTTTAAAAAAACAATGAAAACATAAATTATTTAAAAATTTGCAAAAAGAAAGCAGGAAGAGATAAAGAAACATATACAATATATTTTACTATTACTTTTTCTTCAGATTGATTCATCCATATTGGTTATATCAATATTAGGGTGCCATATTTTACGTTCTAGGTATGTATAGTAAAAATTTGGAAGAGCAATAAATAGCCAGTTAAGAACCTAATACATATGTACCTGAAACTAGATTTGGGAATCTGTAAGTACCCCGACTTACGTAATGCTTCCCTGTCTTATCTATTACGTAACTCGGGGGTATTACTGCATTCTGTATTTGATATTTGGTAATACAGTATTATACTATATTCAAAATGATAGAAAAAAATAAATTCCTCAGCACAGGGAAATAAATCTTATTTTGTAATTAAATATAATTACTATGTTTGAATTTTTCAATAAAATTATTATGTAAAATATTTAATAATAAATTAAATCATTTAATAATAGCATCTTATGTTTTCATTTAAAAATTTAAACACATTCTTTATTATTATTAAAGTGATCAGATTTTCTGAATTCTAGAGTGTCTCATTCTAGAATCTAAATATTGGTGAGCATAGGGGTATAGGGTATGGTGTTGGACAAAATTCAAAAACATTTTACAAAAAATGAAAAAAAAAAATTTTTGAAAAACAATGAAAAGTAAATTATTAAAAAATTTGAAGAAAGAAAGCAGGAAGAAATAAAGAAACATAAACAATATATTTTACTATTACTTTTTCTTCAGACTGATTCATCCATATTGGTTATATCAATATTAGGGTGGCCATATTTTACGTTCTAGGTATGTATAGTAAAAATTTGGAAGAAATCAGAAGCTAATTTTTGAAACAATATATTTTACTATTACTTTTTCTTCAGATTGATTCATCCATATTGGTTATATCAGGGTGGACCATATTATGTTCATAATAAAAGTTAGGAAGGAGAATTCTTCAGAAGCTAATTTTTTAAAATTAAATCTAGCTAATTATTTTTAAATTTTTTTGATATGAACTATTTACTTATAAGTAAAAAACGGGACAATCTGGGATATTTTATTCAAAACCGGAACAAAGACTAAAAACCGTGACTGTTCCAGGTAAATCAGGAATCTGGTAACTTTATTATATTATTTTTAAATTAAATATAATTAAGCTTTTTTAAAATTTTTTAATATGAACTGTTTACTTATAAATAAAAAACAGGACAATCCGGGACATTTTATTCAAAACCGAGACAAATCTGGGATATTTTTTCAAGCTGGGACAAAGACTCAAAAACCGGGACTGTCCCGGCTAATCCGGGATGTCCGATCACTTTAGGATCATATAAAAATAGATAACATTCCCAATCGTTTAGAATCTAGATAATGATTAATAGCTGAGTGGTGATTTTTAGCATTTTGAATTATTAAATTAATTAATTAATTTAGTATTTTATAGCGTCTATCGGTTTCACATTTAGCATTTTAGAACATTCTGTAAAAATTTGGTTTTAGGTTAAAGTAGATAACTGGACCATACAATAATGTGATAATTACAAAAATGTAAATTAAGAAAGAAGTTAATAAAATAGCAACAAATTCAATAATTTTAACTAATTTAAGATGAAATATATGCTTCTGACTGCTCATTAATGTAATTATAATTATTAATTAAACAAAGAATATACGCTTTAGTCATTAACAAGTATATCTACAATAAAGCTAAATAAAGTAAAACTTTTACATATGGAATGAGATCTTCGTCTCAACAATATTCAATTTTTTCAATTGACATTTAAAATAATTACTTTTAAAAACGAAAAAGTCATTCAGTAATTTACAAAGTCAATAAACAACAAACAGCAACATACTGCAACAATAATGTGCAATCAACAATGATCACCCTCAGTTGATATCATTCTCCCGACTCCGCATTCATTCATCACTGTATTATATATATTTTTTTCTTATAGATAATATAAATTATATTAAAAAAACAACAATATATACATTATATAAACAATAAAAATTTTACATTGCTGCATATAAATTGCCTGTTATAAATATGTCCGGAAAAATGCAAAGCAATATTTTTTTGTAAATCTCAAATCACAGTTTAATTAATCAAAATTGCATTTTATAATACATTCATAGAAAACTGAAATTTACTTAACAGAAAATGTATTATAAATGTAGTCAGCACTTAAAAACGTGTTAGTACTGTAAACAATATAGCGGATTTCCGGTATCGAACGTCCACGTATAACTGATGTTTATTTTTTAATTCAAATATAAGCCAATTTATATTTTTTCTTATATTTGAGCTAAAATGATATTTTTATAAATATCTTATTGAAATTTCGTATAATATTCTCTGTTCGTATTGCCGAGATTCAAAATTAGAATAAAAAAATAAAATTAAGAAAGTATATACACATCTAAAACAGCATATGTATATTCATATACATCTGGACTATGTATCTATTAAGTTATTGAATATAATGAATAAAAGTTATAACGAGAAATTCTTCTCTGATACGTGACATTCATTAATTTTACTCACTCTTTAACTCATTACTCTTTACTCATCGAATTTTACCCGTTTGTCCGAACTTCTAAAAGCATTAATAAGATTGATTACTGATCAGCACAGCACATGCACGCGCAAAACAAAAAACTGGGAATGAAAATTTTTAAAAGAAAGGAAACATTGCAATCTACCTGGGATAAGCAGTGAAAGCAGTCAGTGAAATTTCAGAGATGTAAAAATACTGGAAGGCAAAGAGAGAGAAGGCTGTACTCAATGGTTTAATCTTAGAAATAGAAAGGAAGAGAGAAGATGAAAGGAGTACGAGAAAAGTTAAAAGATCCTATCAGAAGAAGTGTGACAGGCCACTAGAGAAGGAAAGAGAGGCAACCAGCACCGTTTATTCAATAATATACAGAAAATAAATAAGTTACAATATTACGATGAATTGATACATAGTATAAATGGTTGCTAAAAGAACAATGATAAACATGATATATATATGAAAATAGAAACAATAATGATAAATATAAATTGATAGATAAATATAATTTTTTTAAACAAAAGTAACAATAAACGGTGAATTAATGATAAGATAAAATTACAATAATAAAGAAAAACAACTAATAATAGTTAAATAACATTAGAAGGAAGGTTCTAGTTGCTGCACAATTAGAAGTCTTTTCTTCTGAATGTTAACTAGACCTTATTATTTTTCACTAAGTTTTTATTCAAAGTTCCAATTGAAGTTTATTTTGCGGATGGATTCCAGATATTTAATTGTAAGCAATCAATTATTTCCAGTTTATTAATTTTCAAAAAGAATAACCACCAAAGAAATAATATGATTTAAAACTTTATAATGTTGAAACTAAAGTTTACATAATAGTAATAAATTTTTATCTTGAAGATAATTGAATCTTAGAATTTAATTTCCACTAAATTTGGGATTAGAGCATTAGTTTTTGTTAAATAATTATTTAAATCTTTTAAATTGTAGCTGTCATCAATAAATTGATATAGTTTGCAAGGCCAACTGTATCCATTTTCAAGAAGAGTTTTTCGAGGTCTGCTCTTTGTACGTCATAGAGTGAACAATAAAAAACGATAATGGAAATCAGTTTACATCATAAACACATTTATACGCAGTTTTATGTTCAAAAAATATTTTGAACATAAAAACTGATAAAAATCTCAAATTTGACAGATAAGAAACAAACGTTTCGTTTTTGGTGTATTCGGGCACATAGTGACCAGGGGCTAACTAGTTTGGTATATATGAATATATTCTAATCGTATTGAGACGATAATGGAAATCAGTTTACATCATAAACACATTTATACGCAGTTTTATGTTCAAAATATTTGTCTATAAATCGTGAAAAATGAAAAACAACCGGAAATTCGATTAAAACTTTTCACATTTCCTGTATTTTTCGCCTACGGTTAAGTAAAAATAATAATAATAATAAAAGGTTGCAGTTAAATTGAAATATATGTTAGTATTTTTGATTTTGTATTTGAATCTATTTATAATTTTATGAAGCAAAATAAAAACAGGATAATATATTATTACTGTGTTGACTTTTTCTTCTAATATAAAAATTACTATTTAATGATTCTGTCTCGGAACAATTACAGTATAATGATGTAGTTTTAGAAAGCTGAATAATTTAATGACTAATTCCAATAAGTGAATTAAAGTTATATATACAATTAATATTATTAAGAATATTTTATAATGTATCTAAATGATTATATTATTAATAATATATGTTCACAATCATTCATCGAATGGAACACATTGTTTTAGCGCAATTTTTATATAATTTTACATAAATTCCCATAACTTTTTGTTAACTGTTAGAAAATGGTTAAAAATTGAAATTTTTAATGGAAATTCTTTATATGTGTGCATACTTTTTCAATAAATAAAATAAAGAATATAAATAATATTATATAATACTAAGTTGCAATTTAATTAATAGAGTATTTGAATTAATGCTCTATATTCAATATTCCCAAATATGTTTAATAATATTTAAAAAAATATTATTTTGATATATTTTTATGTAACAACAGTGCTAATATAATTTCACTTTAATAAAATTTGAATATAGTATTAATAATTATTAACTATAATAATTGGAGTATAAAATTAACAGATACAAAATAATTTTATATCAGAGAGAGAAATTTGAACAAATATGAATAAAAGTATACTATAGATTTCATTATCACAACAAGGATATCTTCTATTATTGTACGATGTCATACACAGACAATTAACAGAATACAACTACATTTTGTACTGTTGTAACTTGTTAATGTAGTTGTGTTACTTTCGGATATTTTTAAAGAAGAAACTTTACAACTTCTATTTGTATATATCGAATACCAAAACAATAGAAACTTATCCATATTTAAATTTTCTGTTACTGTGGAATAGAAACCCCCCAAACATTTTAATCGCTCATCTCTTTATCAGTAAAGAAAAACAGCATACACATGTACACATACAGTAGGCGTATTATTATTTGAGCAAAACAAATAAGCACTCCTAACAATTTCTCACGCACCACTAGGGATGCGAGCACTAATTAATCGCGCATCTCTTTATCAGTAAAGAAAAACAGCATACACATGTACACATACAGTAGGGGTATTATTATTTGAGCAAAACAAATAAGCATTCCTAACAATTTCTCACGCACCACTAGGGATGCGAGCACTACACTGTAAAACACTATTATAGGGCACCAAGCTCCTTGTAGGGCACACAATTAATTATAATTGAATTCTATTTACGAATCTGATCAAATATATCAGAAAACATTTTAATTCTCATTCTAAAATAAATTTTAATCCGATTTTCTAAATAAAAAATCATCAAAAAATACAGTATTGACTCATCTTCATTCTGCAACAATTACAGTACTATTTAAGAATTTCTTTATTTATAGCTTGATTTTCGAAAATATATTTTCAAATGATTATTTCATTATCATATTAATTAGTCTGAATTATTTCCGTTTTAGTAGAAATCAGAGATTAACTATGATAAAATATTTAAAAACATATTTTTGTCTAATGTTGCACTATTCATGTGTTGCATACATCCTACGGGGAGCATAAATTCTCCGAATTAAAACGGTAAGAAAATAATTTATTAGTGAAATGTAAAAATCCTTTAACGCATCATCAATAGACAGTTCATGGTCATATTAAGTTTATACTGTAGTTAAATTACAGTAATATGTGATGGATTAATGCATATTAGTTAATTTGTATAAATATTGACGAAAATCTGGGTAGACATATTATTGTTGATTTAATATTAAAAACTGTTTGTTATATTCAGAATTCTGTATAAATAAATTTCGGTCTATGGCGCATAATGGTTTAAATATTTCTAAAATTGCATATAAAGATGTTTTAGACTCGAAAAGTAAGAATGAACAAGTCTGTTAACTCGTACTACACATAAATATTTATAAAATATACGATTAAAATATAAATTTATTCGTGAAATATAGAGTAATGTTAATAATACTTTGATTATAGCTTCGAAAATTTAGATAGCTGAAAAATATAGATGATGCTACTTTTGCGTTTTTGTAATCATTCAGAGAATTTTCAATAATGACTTAACATGATATAAAAATTAGAGTAATTGTGCGTTTTTTTATTCATTGTAAAACTAAGTTAGCTAATTAAATCAAATAATTTTAATTTTCCACATCAATATTACTTCCACAAATGCTATCTGAAAGAAACAGTGGCAGAATGTTTTCTAAACTATTTTTTTCGGTTGAATGAAGCTCTAAAAATAGGCTAAACGTTTTATACGAATGAAATGACAAAACAAATATAACATTGTACAGTATTTGTCTATCTTATCACTATATTGAATTAAAGTTTGCCGGGAGAGTCAACACAAAATTTCTTATAATAATACTATATCATTTTTTATATCAATCAATATAATGATATAAAAATTATAATCGAGTTTTTAAAAGATTTTTTTTCATTTTAATTCGATTTCGATTTTACATTACAAAATTTCTAAAGTTTGTGCATAATATTATCCGATTTTTTTTACAACAGTAGAGATCGGTCGGATGGTCGCATAGTAAAGCTGTTGCTTATCAATCTGGAGGATCGGGGTTCAAGTCCGGCCACATTTCCAGTTTTCAGAATAGACCCGACCCGTTGAACCCCAATCCTTCAATCTTCCGGTGACCCCATCATGGGTATTGGCCAGCATGCGATGGGCTCTATATATAGCTGCAGCCATATGTAGAGCCCATCGCAGATAAAGTATATTCTTTATGCGATATGCCGGCTTAACTAAACTAACTTAACCTAGAAAAGTTATATAATCAATGTTTGATTATACTGTATATCAATATCATACTTAAATAAACTAGATGGAATATATCTTTTTATAGATTTTTTTTATTTTTGTGTATTAGTTTTTGAATAATTAAAATCCATTAAATGCTTTACATGAATAATCATCGCTACATAACTTCGTTATATACTAACGAATAGCATTGATAAATTGATTAAAAAAATTATATCTTGAAAAATTTAAAATACAAATTTAGAATTTTAAAAATAACAAAATAATAACATAATTATATAACTTATAGCAGCTGTATAATTTTAAATAAAAATAAAGTAAGCGACATTTTATACAGTATATACTAAAGAGTATAACTTAATCAATGACACTAGAAAGCACAAAAAATAATGACCTATTGTGTTAATGCAAGAAACTATCCAGGTAATTGCTATATTTGATTGAATAAGTTTTTGTCAATTGTGTATAGTATTGTGTAATATGTCACAGACACTTATTTCTCAAAAACTATCATCGTTACCTGTTACGTAATAATGTTTTTAAAAAATTTATTATTACGTTAAACATATTAATTTAAAAATATTTTCCTTAAAAAGTAAAATTTTAAAACAAGGTTAAAAGTAACATATTTTTCAAACAATTGCAACAACATAATAATCTATAAAATATATTTTTATATGTTACCTAGCAAATTATACTTGAATTATAATATTCTGAGAAATGCCAAGACTACAAAATTTATTTTTCATTTTTTAATGTTTAATAAAAATAAAGATAACTTTTAGCATTTATAAGCATTTTGTAAAATGTCAGTGACTTTTGCCTTGTTTTCATGTTTCGTAAGTTAAGCCAACCGGTTAATACAAAGTTTTATAATAGAAGCTTAAAAAAAAATTTATTATAAATTCTCTGTCTCAAATTTGTTGGCAATTTTATAATAATCACTCATACAGAAAAACTTAAATATATGGTTAAACTAATTTATAACAAACATGGAAATGAGATAATAGCTATTAGGACTACGGCCTTCTTTACAATATCTGAGTCCCTAGAATCAGCTGTTTGCATTAGCCATTGTTGGTAGCTATTTTGCCGGTGGCCAAATAGCTACCACCTGTTTGTAAGGTCCCTAGAATCAGCTGTTTGCATTAGCCGGTGGCCAAATAGCTACCACCTGTTTGTAAGTGGTAGCCAAAATGGAAATTCTGATAGCAATCGGCTACTTGGCTACCGGGTTTGTCGAGCCCTGTTCAAAACAACTTTTGTAAAAACTTTGTATAAAAATTTTTTAATCTAAAGAATTGGGAAACATCATCAAAGGCTAATATTTTCAATGAAAAACATAAACAAATTACATCCACAATAATGTGATGGGTTCTCTGGATTACAATATTAGTTTTTTTGTTTTGTCCCTGCCATGGATGCATTTACATGTAATTAGCAGTTCACTAGGTTTGATATTGGATGTACATGGGAATAGTTCAATAGGTTAATGTAAATTAACCATTTTGCTGATAGTTTTTATATTACTAATGCTAAATGTTTTGTGCTTAGAACACTTTCAACATTATAACAAAGAAAAAAAAAGCAGATATATATTTGTTGGCAATTTTATAATAATCACTCATACAGAAAAACTTAAATATATGGTTAAACTTGTTTATAACAAACATGGAAATGAGATAATAGCTTTAACAAGCAAATACTAGACACATTTTTCATCTTATTCAACACAAAGATGGTGGAGGAGGAAGAATAGCTGATTTAACCAGAATGAGAAAGAGAGAACTTCAGTTGACTAAGTATTTAACAACTTTAGCTCTTGATATGCATGCACATTTTATAACAAATGAATAACAATGTTGAATATTAGTTATTAAAAGTTATTAGAATTATTATAATTTGTAATATTTTTTTAATTAATATTTACCTAGTTTTTAAAATACATCTTGATTACAATAATTAAATTATTTTATAGCCTCCTCGTGGAATATTATTGTATGGACCTCCTGGAACTGGAAAAACACTTATTGCTCGAGCAGTTGCTAATGAAACTGGAGCATTTTTCTTTTTAATAAACGGTATGCTTACATTAAGTATTATTTTTAATATGAGAAATATCTGAATATATTATAAATAAAGTTCTATCACAGTCAGCACTACTAGCAATACAAAAGGAAAAAAGCTTTTATTTAGAAAACTGTAAAAACGTTTTCAGCATTTCTTAATACCATCTTCAGTTACAAATATACTTATTCTAAATTGGAACAGTTTTTTAAAAAAATTATAAATTATGTAAATTGCATTTTAGTATTCAAATGATGCCATGAATTCCATAAGAGCACAAGTTCACAAGACATTTAAAAAAAAAAATTTTACATAATTTTATTATTTAAGATTTTATGAAACTGCTAGTCAGATATCATGAATACAGTCAAAAATATTTGCTATTTTTTTCTTAATCCCAGTTTTATTTGAGCAAAACTATGAAAAATTTTAAAATATTTTGTTTTTGAAATTAGAGAATTTCAGAAAAGATACAAAAACAAAATTGTGTTGTTTTTTTTTTTTATTGCCTGATTTGACTTTGATATAAATAAAATGCTTGTAAGTCTTAAGTGAAAAGAATTAATAAAAAAATATAATTATACAAAATGTATAATTATATTTCAAAGACAAAAACAAACCTCCCCTGGCGACAATTAGGAATACCTTTTGGTGTAGAAGTTGTATTGTATAATTTACGTACATATATTGTATAATTAACGTACATAATCCGTTCCAAGAATGTTCATTATCCGAATTGTTCGTTAACCGATCATTGATTTACCATAGGTTTTATTGGAAATTACATAATTTTATTATTTAAGATTTTATGAAACTGCTAGTCAGATATCATGAATACAGCCAAATATTTGCTATTTTTTTTTAATTCAAAGAAACTAACTCTAACAGAATATGGTTATATGTACCATTGAATGTTTAATATTAATTTAACAGAAATTCATTTAAAATGGATAACTTTCATATAAAAGCATTGATAAAATGACTACTTTTAATAGCAAATGGCTTATAAACATTGAAGTGTTTATCCAAGGACCAAGGGGCGGCAGAGTTTCCAGGATGACGCATGGCCCAGAACAAGAATTTTTTAATCGGGAAAGCTACTTTTCTTCCATCCTTACCCATAAGTCCACGAGTGCGCAAGGCGTAAGCCTGTCATTCCGTTAGGTTAGTTAATCCGAACTATCCTCATGAATTATTTTTATCTGGCGGCGGCCACTTATAGAGCCGCCACCAGATAAGTGGCGGCGGCTCTATAAGGCTGACCAACACCCATGATGAGGTCAACCGGAAGATTGAAGGATGGGTGACAATGGTCCGGACTCTATTATGTTTATTTTCTGATAAAGAATCTGCCCAATATCGATTGCTTTTCTCTCTCCCTCAGGATTTTTCGGAAGTGATTAATAGCATTGATAGAGATCCCCAAGCCTATTGACCTCAATCTGGTATTGGAGCCATTCTAACACCAAAAAATTGTAAAATCTCTCTCTTACCTTATTTAACAAATCTTTGATTTGTTTTAAGTTGTCTCCGAGTTCATTTTAATCGGGAAAGCTACTTTTCTTCCATCCTTCCCACCGTTATCCGAACTGTTCGTTAACTGATCACCCACTGTATATCGCTTGGAGTAATGACCACACACTGTACAGGAAACCGTTCCTCGCAGTCCATAATGCATCCACTGTAAAAGATATAGTATAAAACTTAAAAATATCAACCAGATTTATAAGTGTACTTACTATCATATGTAGCCATAGAAGGTAATTGAAGCAGCCTAAGGTTTATTATATACCTGCAACAACCAACCAGACAAGTATACCAGAAAAAGGCAAAAAAACAAATTCCAAGAAGGGAAATAACAATTTCAAGAAAACCAGACATGTATATCAGAATAAGGAGGTTTAGCAAAAAACAATTCCAAGAAGGGAAATAACAATTCAAAGAAACTAACTCTAACAGAATATGGTTATATGTACCATTGAATGTTTAATATTAATTTAACAGAAATTCATTTAAAATGGATAACTTTCATATAAAAGCATTGATAAAATGACTACTTTTAATAGCAAATGGCTTATAAACATTGAAGTGTTTATCTAAGGACCAAGGGGCGGCAGAGTTTCCAGGGTGACGCATGGCCCAGAACAAGAATCGTGATTACGGCCTAACCGTTAGATGTAAACGTATCATCTTCATGCAGTACATACATTTAGAGGTCCTAAAAGAAACACCCAGTTCTGATCTAGATACAGGCAATAGTTGTCTGCAATTTATTATTATACCTAAGTACATAAAAGAAAGATTGTCAAAAAACAAATCTAAAACATGCCATAGGTGTAACAGATTTTGTTATGCCAAATGTTACATGTACTGTAACATGTCTTTTGAAAAATAAATTTTCTTTTTAATTTTTATCACATTCTCTTGAATTGTAAAATTGGCAATATTTCTCATTTAATAATCTTTTGATTTTATTATATATTTTCTTTACATAGTATTTCTGAAGAGAATTAGACAATGAGAATGATGAGAGGGTTTTAAAAAGCCAGATAATTGTTTATGGTCGAGTGTAATTGATTTCCTGCATGGACACTGCTGCAGCATGTTTCTCTATTGATATAACATTCTGCTCTGTTTTCTATAAGTTTTTAAACTTTATCCTCCAGGGGAAGTTTGGCTAGTTTGTTTGGTTAATTCGTAAAATGTTTTATCCCGTTAGTTTGTTGTTAATATATAATTATTATCTGACTTGAGCCAGGTCTACCTGCCCAGGGTTTACCAAGAGGGCCCGTGGCTACATAGATAGCCCGCCTGGGAGTGCTAGTTTCGGCCTAGTCTGGTAAGTTTCCATAGTGATCATTACTTAAGCTTCCCGAAATGGAATTCTGCTATAGGTCACCATAGTCTAACTGGTTAAGGCGTTGGGGCATTAACCCAAAGATCCCGGTTTAATTTCGGTGCGGTGGCGAAATTTTATTTCGGGAAAATAAATTTGAAAATTATAGTTTAATCATTAATTACTAGATGGCACCATAGCTTTGATTCAAAAAATAATTATTGTAATAAACTTAATTTAAACTTTATCTGCCAGGGGAAGTTTGGCTAGTTTGTTTGGTTAATTCATAAAATACAGGTATTCCCCAGGGTACATAAATAAAGGATTTTGGGACCAAAGGATTTTTTCATGACTTGAATTTTGTGGAAGTAAAAAAATCATTTTTTAACAAAGCTTCTGAAATAACTACTAGGGCGAGTGTACTACTATGGTTGCACTTTATAGCACACTTTGGCACCATATTGTTCCTGACTGAAAGGTACACAGAATAGCACAGAAATGATAATGTAGCAGTAATATACTTATGATCAACAATTTAATATGTAAAACATATTTAAAAACTCATATTGCTTGATTTGTTGTAAACCAATATGTTTTGACTTGTAACTTACAAATGCAATAAATGATTATACTCTATATCTCAGAAAAAATTTGGAAAATTTTTTATGTAAGTTCATATTTACAGATGTTGGATAATATGTAAGCCAGGGAATACTTGTATATTTTTCTAATTGTAAAGAATTAAAATTCATTTTATGCATATTTGTTGTAACAAAAAGAAATAATTTCTTGTATCATTCATAAACAATCAAAAATACCTTTAACATCCAAGAGTCTAGAGATTTCAAAAATTAAAAAATTTTTAATAATAGATTACAGTTATTTATACATAAAGAATATTGATAAGACAACTTATTTCTAATAATTCCTGAAATAATTAAAACATATTTTCAGGACCTGAAATAATGAGCAAATTAGCTGGGGAATCTGAAAGTAATCTGAGAAAAGCATTTGAAGAGGCAGAAAAAAATTCACCTTCAATTATTTTTATCGATGAATTAGATGCAATTGCTCCAAAGAGAGAAAAGGTATTTCAATTTTTATGTTTACAGTTTTTATGTAAATTATGACAATAACTAGTTAGTATTTTTTTTATTATTATTAAATCTTAGATATTGCTTACTCTATTTGTAAAATATTTAAAAAGTAAAATATCCAAATTATGGGCATTGTTCTTTATTAGAGAGTTTCAGCAGGGAGTTTATTTGCTACAAACCAGCTCCAATCGAGAAAGTCCACAGTCTGTGCTTGCACAAGGTTGTTTTTTGTATTATTGCTTTTTGTGTCTGTTGTAGTTGTATTGTTCACCAAAAAACTGTTGTTGTTTTTGAGTCTTTTGTTATGTTTTTGAGGTGAGAAAGAAGCCATGTCTTTGCTACCTGTAAAGGTTTCAAAAGACCTCAGAAAAATAATAATAATAATATTAAAATTAAATTTTTGTAAAGAGTTTGGAGATGTCTGGAGAAGAAAGGAAGGAATAAAATATTGTATAATATTAAACAATAATAAAATTAAACCGCTGTTTGATAAACAAATATAACATTAAACAATAGTGTAATTGAACTACTATTCATAGAACAATAATTATCTGATCACCTCTTGATTAGAAAAATGCAATATGTTTTTGAGGAGTGAGAGAAACAATCAGATAAGTCAGTTGGTTTTTTAATTTTCACCTGAGCAGTTGGAGAAGATGGTCTTCATGTGTATGTCTGGTGTCAGAATCCAGATATTCAGCAGAAGTTACTGGAATCACTAACTAGGTATAGGAGCCAAAACTACTACTATTACTGTTACATACATTGATAAATATTGGAATACTCTGATATTTTTGTGCTTTAGACTAAAGACTTTTATAATAACTTTCTGTGCAAAAGTTTAAAGAAATCTAAATCAGATCCTCTGTCCTCTGCTCTTCGAGACCTATAGCGAACAAAAGAAAAGTTATCTATCCTCCGGATATACTCATGTAAAAATCTCTCTGAGCAGTTGGAGAAGATGGTCTTCATGTGTATGTCTGGTGTCAGAATCCAGATATTCAGAAGTTACTGGAATCACTAATTAGGTATAGGAGCCAAAACTACTACTATTACTGTTACATACATTGATAAATATTGGAATACTCTGATATTTTTGTGCTTTAGACTAAAGACTTTTATAATAACTTTCTGTGCAAAAGTTTAAAGAAATCTAAATCAGATCCTCTGTCCTCTGCTCTTCGAGACCTATAGCGAACAAAAGAAAAGTTATCTATCCTCTGGATATACTCATGTAAAAATCTCTCTCTCTCTCAATAAAATAACTATGGTTTGATTAAACCAGGGGTTGGCAACTCAGTGCCTGCGAATCTATTTTTAAGTGCCTGCCGTTCAAATATCCAAAAGTTAAATTTTAGATATTTGAACAACAAACACTCGTAGTTGTAATGAATAATTTTAGTAAAAATTCTTTACAATTGTGCACTTTGATTTTATCTTTGCCATTTTAACAATTGTACGAATTGTACAATTAAATTTTGATGAAAACTGAATCTTGGTTATATAATACTAGGTGACTAAATGAATCAATTTTCGAGTATTAGAAACATTTTATGCAGCATATAATGAACTATTTTCTGTCCCGACTATCCTCGTATACTCTATCCAGCCACTGCATGTACAGTACCTGCTGAAATTCCCATGGTGCCCACCAAATTCCTGCATTTCTGAAATATGCCCTCCTATTAAAAAAGGTTGCTGAAACCTGGACTTGCTGTCAGTCATTGTATCATAGGATTTTGCTTTCCCATTTGAATTCACGTGTAATAGCAACATTCATTTGCCTAAATACCTATACAATTTGTCCTGGCAGATCCACACTATCTGATGAACCAAGAATCTTAAAATTCCTGCCAGTGGTTTAATATAACCAATGAACTTTATTTATTGTGTGAAGTAGTGAATGAAAATTCTTTGGCTTATCCCTATAAGTGGGAACATATAAAGGAAAATGTATGCAAGATAAATGAAAAGGAATTTTCTGTATGTGCTGTTCAAGAGTACATAACATATCTAATCCAATTATTTAAAAAGTAAGATACTGCCAATTTAAGACTAAGTATAAGGCTAGCAAGATAATCTCAGTTTCATCGAGGTACATTGGCTCACCATTATAACATTGAGAAACTTGGCTTATTACTATTATTCTGCAATGATGATGATAATGCATGTCAAAGGTTCAAACAAAACTTGATTTGCTGAATGGACTACTGATAACTTTCCATTCAGAAAGATTTTTTTGCTTAGTAATTCATCAGAGTAGAGTCATAGTTGTGCTGAAACTCTTTATCATCTAATTAGGTTCTCAGAAAAAATTTTGTGTTGATTTGCTGAATGGACTACTGATAACTTTCCATTCAGAAAGATTTTTTTGCTTAGTAATCCATCAGAGTAGAGTCATAGCTGTGCTGAAACTCTTTATTATCTAATTAGGTTCTCAGAAAAAATTTTGTGTATTGCATATGGGGCTAAAGAAGTTTCTAGTGGCCACACTGATTTTTCCTTTAGTGTAATAAATCATTGATGGCATTGTGGCAAAGCATTTTCATGCTGAAACCAATTCATTCTTTGGATAACCAATCACAAAATGTTGATAATCTTTTGATAAGGTCTAAACCGGTGACTTTTATGAGATTCAGTGTCATGAATACACTAACTTAAATATGATAAAAAGTTTATTTTTTTATAGTATATTGGAAATTGAATTTTTTTATTCAATCATTCAATTATTATTGAAGTAATATTTTTTAATTAAATGAATGACATTTACTGATTTGAATTAGTAAAAGCATAATCTCTCTTTATTATTTCATTTTATTGATGATTTCTCTTAATTTATTCTAAACAGAATAGTTCTATAAATGCAGAATAAGATTTGAACATAGATATAGCAAACAATTTCTTGAGTTCTGTTTCCTACTTACAGAAAAATTTTTTTTGTTGGATTGCACTAAAATCTTGTGGTGGTGCTTTATAGTCATGGTAACTTTATTTAAGAATAAGTCATCTAAACTGTAGCTTATTAGTTTTGAGACTCTTACCTGATTCACTCAGAGCTTAACATTTTTTTAAATTTTCAATAACTACTATCCTTGAAAACTAAATAAGAATGGTATCATATCCTTTTATTATGTTTTTAATGACATATTAAATATTAAAAAATATTTAATATGTCATTAAGAACTTTTACAAAAATGTAAGTTTTTTCTAAAAAATAAATTAAAATTACTGTCCTAGTATTATTATTTTAATGAATTTTTATTAAAATTTGATAGCTTCTATTTAACTTGAAATAGTTTTAGTCAAGTTTTATTGATTCTTAGCATAGATGATTACAAATGTCTAACACAGGCCAAAAAAAAATTCTTTGATCATGTGACATCTGTATTTGTCATCATTGGAACATTATTTAAAAATTTTTTTGTAATTTTCTATATATGGATAGTTTAGTTTTCGGTTTCAAGGAATAGATTACAAATATAACAGACTAATAATAATACCGTATCGATGGTAATATTATATATAGTATTATATCATGTATTAAAAATAATAATAATAATTTAAGTATACTGATATTTATTTTCTGTGAACTGAGTCATTTTTGCTAACTTTGGCAAAGATCTTAATATAAAATGAAATTTATTTCTAAAATAGTTATCAATTCTCATCATATTTTCCTTATTTCTCAGTATTTTTTAAGTCATTAGTTCATTCATTAATTACTGTATATTTAATTCACTAATTCATTTCTTGTGATATCCTTTCATTCTATATAATTTTAATCAAACAATTTTTCTTTCTCATTAAAATATTGTTTATTTTCTTGATTTAAGCAAAATTTCTCAATTTAATCTTTTCTTTTTTGATAAGTTTGATATATTTCATTTATATATTTTGATATATAAATAAAATATCTCAAATTATATTTTGATATTAGCTGTTTTATTCTTCAAAATACAAGTATCATCAGATTTTATGCAAATATAAATCATCATTTTCAAATAAAGAATTACCTATTTTTATTAAAAATTATTAAAATTTGTTTAATATTTCTTTTTACAAATAAATTACAGAAGAGTGGCAACTTAGAGTAAAACTCAATTTGTGACACTCAAACTAAATTTGATATAATTCTTTATCTAATATGGATATGTTGCTGTTTGATAGATGAAAACCATATTACAGGGGAAGAAGAAAGGACAGAAGAGCGGACGTAATAAAAAGGCTAATAAAAGTAAAAATAATCAAAGAAAGAATACCAAGAAACCAAATGTTCCTCATACTGGAAATGATTTATCTGCTAAAATTTATTCTACTATGGAAAAACACAAAGAGGTAATTAAATGATTCAAAAAAATTTAAATACTATTGAAAAAAATTATTATTCCATATTTATATAATTTATAGTGTGTATGTATGTCATGACTAAAAAATAACAACTTGAAATAAAAAAAAATCCAAAATTTCAAATAAATGAATGAATTGCTAAAATTGTGAATTTGAACAAATTAGGTATCATTTATTAATTTTTGTTTTACATTAATTTTTATTTAATTTTCTAGGTATTTTTTGTGATAAGGCTGCATTCAGCTCAAGCAGCAGCTAGCCTTCCTCCAATCCAAGATTTAGATCCTTTTATCAATTGTGATCTTATGGATGGTAGAGATGCCTTTCTTACTTTAGCAAGAGATAAACATTATGAATTCTCCTCTTTAAGACGTACAAAATATTCTACAATGGCAATGCTATATGAATTGCATAACCAAGGTCAAGATAGATTTGTGTATACTTGCAATACTTGCAAAACTCATGTAGAAACTAGATACCACTGTACTGTGTGTGATGTAAGTATTACTTCAATTTATTCCATAATAAATTTTAATACTGTTATGATAAGTAATCAAACCTCAAAGCACATCATGTAACATGAAAAATTATTTGCAATGTTTTTAACTTTTGCTGCATTTGTCAACACAAAAGGATTTTTTCATTTCCACAAGGAGGAATTAGAGTTGATATTTATGATCTGTCCCTGCTTGAAGAATTTTGAATTGTTAATAGAAATCAATTCAGTTTGATAATTTATGAAATTAACAAAATTATTGAAAACTTCTGATAAAATAATGAATAAAAATTTGGAATTATTATTAAAAATGTTTATAAAAATAATATGTAATCAACAATCCATACATATTTGATGATTTGAAACAAAAGTTAAATTCTAGTTGCTAATGATTTAATAGGTAGCAAATAACTTTAAATGAAGGACAAAGCTATAAATTATGACATGAGATATTAAATGCTGAAATAAGTAGCATGGGAAATAAACAAATGCAAACAAAATCAGTTACTACTATCTTTTGTTTTACATATGATTGAAAATATAAAAATTTGACCAAAATAGATGACTCAAAAAATTTTAAACACTAATTAATAGAATAATTATTCCATATTTAT
>AYEL01015165.1:0-14921 GCA_000484575.1 Olivierus martensii | reverse complement strand
ATGTAAATTTTTTTAGCATAATAATATTTTATAAAAGTTTTAAACTGCTAAAAAATAATCAAAACATCTTATTTAAATAATTACTAATATTTTCAAATAAATCTATATTTAAAACAAAATTAATATATTTATATTAGCATATAGAGCAGTAATCTTATCAATATAACACAATTTCAATTTAATTACTTTAATATTACTACTTTTTTTTATTTTTTTAAAGTGATAATCTTGATTATGAAGTATTTTAATAGGAAAATTTAAAATACAAGTAAATTATCAAATTGTTATTGCAAACTCTTTAAGCATGAGCTGTACATCATATAGCAATAAGGATTGCATTAATGGTTTGCATTGTAAGTTCAATGAAGAATTTTAATATATTTATATATTATGTTATTATATTATATATTATATAAGTATATTATATCAAATTTAACTCTTAGCTTTAACATTAAATGGTTTGGTAGTATTATCACATGATTTTGTAATTTGTATAACAGGAAAAATACCTTGTTTAATTCCATTTCAAAATTTTATATTATTGAAATTATCATAATTCCATTAAAAATGTTTAATTTAAAAATTATAAATTTTTGCAAATCATCAATATTTTTCTATTAATTACAAAACTTATTTCAGTGCATAAAACAATAAAAATTTTAATCTAAATAAAATTTTTAATGATAATTATATATATAGCTACAGTTCCATAATTTGAAGCTTAATTTAATGAAAAACTATCATTTAACCATTTTTCAAAAATATTCTTTATATAGTTTGGTTTTCTATATAAAATGAAGCCTAAGAGTTAGATTACAGCCTTCCAAGATATTGTGTATAGTTTGTAGGAATTCAGTATGGACTGAAATTTTCATTTTATTTAGTTCATACTTATATATATATATGTACAAATAAACTAATAAATAAATATAAATTGTTTTTTATTTTTGATAGAAACATGCTGTTGAATTCTGTCAAATATTCAGTCTTTGAGAATTTTTCTCTATTACAGTAAAGAAAGTATAATAATAAAAAAAAAAAAGACATTGTCATCAAATTTATATAATTTTTGACAATATTTTGAAATTAAATCCCTTAACACATATTTAAATGATAAAAAATTATCAAATCAATTAAAATAATTTTTAGAAATTTTTTGGTATCTTTAATAAAAAAGTTATAGTTGAAAAAATAATTTATTTCTGTTCCAATAATTGGTTAGAAGCATAAACATTTGTAGAGAAATATCTTTTATTCAAGTTAATTTAAAACTAAATCACTGAATCTTGCTAGGGAGCATCTATATATTAGCTTGTGATAGATAATGAAGTGGCTGCCACCAAACATATCCCCAGTGAGATTCAGTAATTTAATTTAAAACTACCAGTAACTAATTCAAACAAAATACATTAAACCAATAAGTTTTTTATTTCATAGATTTGAACAAAACATTCTGATTATAAAACAAGGCTCTTTTGGTCTAATCACTGCCATTTTGAAATACTGCCACAATATGTTAATTATGTAATTTTACATAATATTTGTTGTAGGAGCATTCTGCTATCATTTTTTAAAATTATTGAAGAGTTTTGAAATTTTATAAAATTTGAAAATGAAATTTTATATTGTAAATACAAATGTTCATAACTCAAGGAGCACCTATATGTTGTTTGAGAAAGATTATCACTGATTATTTTGTTTTTCAATAATTATTTTACCATATTTTAAAACATAGCTGTAAGAGTCTAAGAAATCAAGAATTTCATTGATTTTCAGGTAAAATGAGAATTTAGAATTCTTCAGTTATGAATTCTGGAGACTGTACTAAAGTGGGGCAATTTTTAAAGTACAGACTGAACCTTTTCAATTAAATAAAATCGAAAACACCTGAATTAAAAACATTAGCCTTCCATTATCATTATTGTGAGAAGTTTGCTATGTTTTTGTGGTATATCTATTCATATAATCAATTAGCATTTATTTAAAATTTATTTGTTTTTACCTATATCATAAAGTTTAATACTGTGCTGTATACATCATCTATTCATATTATTTAAGAATATTTTATATTTAATACATTTTCTATAATCTTTATTACTAATAATATTGCTATAATATATCTTGTACTATATTTTAAATTCTTATAGAAGAATGTATATACAAGTAGGCCTCGATTAGTGAGAATAATGGGTCCCACAAGTTTCTTGCACTATTCAAAGTATTAACTATATGTAAAATACGGTAACTGGTTCTTGCTTTGTGAGATTCCAGCCATTAGCCAATCTCACAATGAATAACCACAATACTACCTGTTTAAGAAATATTTATTTTCATATTTTACATCGTTGTTCATCATCTAAATTAATAACTTACCAGGAACTGCCTCTCATACCGTTATTAAACCAACCGCTAAATTGAAACCAAAATAGCGAATCGAAAGCGGAAGTTGAGCACTGTATATTTTACATTGTTGTTCATCATCTAAATTAATAACTTACCAGGAACTGCCTCTCATACCATTATTAAACCAACCGCTAAATTGAAACCAAAATAGCGAATCGAAAGTGGAAGTTGAGCGCTGCCTGGCCGCCAATTCTGGGTCAAGAATTGAGTGGATAGTCCAATTTGCGGTTAAGCATTGCAGCTTTATTGAATCAGTAAATTAGTTTCAGATAGAACTATTTATCTAAGTTAATGAACCAATGAGAAATTTTTAACAACTTTTCTATTTGTTTACTAGCAGAATATGACAGCAAAAGATGATAAAAATAAATTTTTTTTCATAAGTTTTATTTTAAAAAAAACTTCAAGGTAATAAACAAAAGAAACGATAACAAAGCTGAATAATAGTAATGTTAAATAGCTAATGACAAAACATCTTTCTGGTGTTTCACCCCTTCAAAGCCAAGTGACTGTTTTTGGACTGCTTCTTGATTAGCAGAATATGACAGCAAAAGATAACAAAAATAAATTTTTTTTCACAAGTTTTATTTAAAATAAAACTTCAAGGTAATAAACAAAAGAAACGATAACAAAGCTGAATAATAGTAATGTTAAATAGCTAATGACAAAACATCTTTCTGGTGTTTCACCCCTTCAAAGCCAAGTGACTGTTCTTGGAATGCTTCTTGTCCAGTTTTACTAACCAAAAGTTAACATTAATTTGTTAATTGATATCATAAAAGGGGACGGACCTTTGTTAGTAAGACTGCTCTATGCTTACAACTCGCATTAATCAAATATTTGATCGCACTAAGCAAAAAACAGTATCATTTTTATAAGTCACACTAATCGAATATTGCATTATTTGAACTCGCACTAATCGAGGCTTACCTATATTCTACTATATTGTTACAATTCACATATTTGAATCACAATTCTAAATACACAAGTGTGATATAAATATTTAATATCAATGCTCCTAACTTTATAAATAATAAAGCAAAAATAGATTCTAGTCATTTTCTGAATAGTTTTTAGTGAAATTCCAATTTCATAGAAAGAAAACAATCATTTTTTGTTTTTTAGTAAATAATTTTAGTTTTAATAAAAATTTAATTTTTTAATAGTCATATCATATTATTTATGTCATTTATATTTGAAATACATTGTAGAGTTTCAAAATTAAAATAATTAATAAAAAATTTATATTAAACAAAATTTTAAAAATAAAAATATTAAAAAGAAATTTCACATTAAAATAAATAAGATATATAATAAGTTCAATGCAGACAAAAGCTATTTATTTATTTAAAAAAGCATTTGTCTATAAAAAAAAAAATTAGTCTATTTTAATTCAACAGTTCTCTCATAAAAAAGAATATATATTCCAAACTACCATATTACTTTGAATTTAAGCCGCAGTAAGATTTTAAAATTGGAAAAAATATTTTTACAATAGATATTGAAAAATAAGAAACATTTTTATTTACTTAAACAGGTACTAATATACATAATAAACTACCTAATTTATTAAGATTGATTAAAACATGATCTAATCAATCTATTATCAATTCTGTTGTCGTCCATGCATTTTTTTGTAGTCAAATTATAACATCCTTAGGAAAATTTTCCTTGGGTGCAGTTTTTTGTTTAAAATAATAAAAAGTGGCAATTTGTTTCTATCAGCGATTATAAACAGCATTATATTAATTCATGATTTTTCTTATAATTAAAATTTGGCCAGATATGACGAAGATTGATTAAAACATGTTCTAATCAATCTATTATCAATTCTGTTGTCATCCATGCATTTTTTTGTAGTTGAATTACAACATCCTTAGGAAAATTTTCCTTGGGTACAGTTTTTTGTTTAAAATAATAAAAAGTGGCAATTTGTTTCTATCAGCGATTATAAACAGCATTATACTAATTCATGATTTTTCTTATAATTAAAATTTGGCCAGATATGACGCAATTCTACACAGCTATTATCAAACCACAACTGGATTAAATCAAAAAACTACAAACGGTGGACCACTGAATAAACTGTTATCAACAGTCATAATACTATGATCATGCATAGAGCATAAAGTAACAATTCTACACAGCTATTATCAAACCACAACTGGATTAAATCAAAAAACTACAAACGGGGGACCACTGAATAAACTGTTTTCAACAGTCATAATACTATGCTCATGTGAAGAGCATAAAACAAAAACCCGATCATTTGGGAGTAGGAGATTGGGAGAAATAAGATGTTAAAATATTCACTTTGAATTTAAGCTGCACCCAGACTTTACATCTTAAAAATCTGAATAAAAAATGCAGCTTAAATTCAAAGTAATACGGTATTATAAGTGAATTGATGTGCTGAAAGAGGATTGAACTTTACAATCAAAAATGTTTCTCTAAGTAAATGAAAAACTTGCCTAAACCAATTTGGTTTCTTATTGCAAATTTATTATATATGACAAGTTTATATTTCTTTTAATAATATCTTATAAATAAATTAATCATCATTATTTAAATATATATTACCCAGATTTATAAAGATGTAAAATCACCCAAACTCCTTCTCCAGCTTTATTTATTTCCTGAACATAATCTTCTGCTGAAATTTCTCTTACATCACCATATTTTGCTTTTCTAAGGGATTCTTGCATTTCTGCAATTCTTCTTTTCCTATAAAAATAAAACTATTTAATATATGACTAAAACATAATTTTGTATAATTTAAATGTTTTTCTATATAAAATATATATAACTATATTTAACTGTCATAAAATATTGCAATTATCATAAGGCTTCTGGCTTAAATCCATATTGTTCAATTTAATCTGACATCACTCTGATATTGAGAAATTCAGTTTAACTTATATATTCTTCCTATAACTTCTGTAATTTCTTACAATATAACTATATTTAACTGTCATAAAATATTGCAATTATCATAAGGCTTCTGGCTTAAAGCCATATTGTTCAATTTAATCTGACATCACTCTGATATTGAGAAATTCAATTTAACTTACATATTCTTCCTATAACTTCTGTAATTTCTTATATATTCTTCTTATGTACTTATAATTTTGCATATTATTTTTATCTCTTAACAGGATGCTATAAATCCTGTTTTTGTCTAATCTATCTCTTGATTCATTATCATTTTGAACTAACATAAAAATATTATCATTGCATTGTTCTATACTATTGATGTTAAATCAATATTTTATATATTTCATAGAGCTTTTAAGTGCAGAAGTCTAGGAAGCACCAGAAACAGTTATTATTCTTTATATTATGTTCTTGAAATTGTATCATTTCTTTGTAATCATGTGTTCATCTTTATAATATTTATTGTTAATCTTAAACATCATCTTATTGAAATGCTTCCCCTTAAAGCCACAGGTAATATATACTTGTTTTAAAATATCCAATTCTCATTGGATATCAAAGAAGTGTTTGCACAATCTATAAGCCTTTCAAATTAAAAATGTAACATAAGAGATTTTATATTTGGGATTATCTACTGACAAATTTGTATGAAATAAATCTGATATTTATGTGTATGATGTATACTAGTATCATAACTCTTATTTTCTTTAATAATCATATATCAAGAAAATGAACTTTATACTGGCTATTATACTTTATATCTATTTGATTTTAAGGCCAAAATTGTTGTTGTTAATGATGTCTACATATTCATGTATTGTATCCAGGTTGTTAGTAAATAAATATCATCCACATATCACTATGCATTACTATATTCTATGATAATTTTCCTATAGCCTCTACTTCAGTCTTATGTACAAGTATTTTAGCTAGTAAACTTGCATTGGTGCTCTCTAATTTGCATATAGAAGATGCCATAGAGATTATACTCGTAAAATGAATTTTTACAGACTAAAAGTGCCATGTCTGATATAATTCTTCAAGAATAATTATTGTTGTTATCCTGATTTAAATTAAAAAATTAGTCTTAATTCAGGAACAGCAGGTTCAAACTTAATACTTGGAAATAAATTTTAATAGTCTAGCATAGCTATGTAATGTGGTATACACATTACATAGCCATGCTAGACTATGAAATAACAATACATACATAATATTCTTATGGAGCAATCATTCAGAAAAGAAAATATATAAAATAGGCATGAAAAGTTAAAAGACAGAGTTTTATCATATATGAAAAATGTAATGCAAGAAATTGTGTCACAAAATGTAATACATAGTTAATATGAAAGTTAATCAATAAGAGCATATTCTGTCTCTTTTTTATATGGCATGATGAAGATTTAAGTAATATAAACAAAGGAAAAAAATATACTTTTATCTATAAACTTTTTAAATAGTTATGTATTCAGTTTTGTAACAAAAGTTTTGATACAAAACTGATGACCTGTTTTATGTTTAATTAAAAAAGTTATATTAAAAAAATGTTTGATAAAAAATTTTAATTTTTTTTATGAAGTCTCAATCATGTTTTGCTAAAAATGTATCTTATCATATTTTTTTTATTTCATAAAAATATTTTTACTTTTGCAAAATGAGAAATTATTGCAGGAAAACTGCTCTTGTAAGAACAACTCTGATTATTCACATAAATCTGCAAACTTAAGAAATTAAACTTTTTTTATATTATAAATTTAAATATATATGTGAAATGATTAAATGACAAGATATTTGATGTGATCAAACAACATTCATGTTTCTAAAATATAAATTTACAGTCAAATCTTTTCTTTGAAGAGATTTTCAATTATATTATTATTTAAACTTGTATTAAAATTTGAACACTAACCTATATTCAAGCAAAACTCTTTCATCTTCTTCATCTTCTAATTCATCTAGTTCCTCAAGACTTAAATCTTCTAACTGTTTAGTTTCTGTAAATAATTAAATTATTAAAATTTTATTAAATTATTAATAATAATGAAATTTTGATATAAAAATTAAATGTTCTCATTTATTACCAAAATTATTAAATAGTAATTTCTAAAATTTTAAAATATATCTTATCAAAACTTATCAGATATTAGCAATTTTGATACATTATTATTCAATTAATACAAAACTGTAATAAAAAATTGATATTAAACAATTGTATCTTGTGTAACAAATTAATTCATAATTCTAAAACTAAACAAAATCTATTATTCATATATAAATATATAATTTATTTAACATCATCAATTTCATAGCTTATGTTAAATACCATTTTTCTAAATAAAATTAGCAAAATTAAAAAGGCAAAAATTCTTCTCTCTCAAATTTGTAAAAATTTAATATAAACCAATGAAAATCATACATAGTAAAAGTTTTTAGATGTTAACAAATATAAATGGTAGCATTATTATTACATATTCAAATGATATATATACTGTATATAAACAAATGAAATATGCACATTTTGAATATAGAATATATTTAATATGTACTGTTTCTATGTGTAAGCAATAATTTTCAATGAAATTTGTAATAAGCAAACATATCAAGTTAGAACAATGTACAAAGTTTCGTGTTTTTTTATTTGCATAAAATGTATTTTGTAGTTATTAATCAAGCTATCCATGAAGAGTAGAAACAAGCCAATTTTATAATTATTAATTTTTAATAATCATGCTGAACCATTTTTACATCTTTTGATTTTATATTATTATTATACATTTTAATATTTTCTAATAATTAATGGGATAATTATTAAATATTTTGCAAATATTAGTATCTGATGGCAAAGATTCTGATTGGAAAACACTCAAAAGCATTCTTATTTAAAAGAAATAGCTTGGATCAGAATGAATAATTTGCATTTGATAATTCATTGATAAAATCATTATAATAAAAATAATATAGCATGTTCAAACTTTATTGTTATTCATTGTGTATATTTTAAATGATACTATTTATAACTTTCTTTCATTTGTTTAAGTGTTGTCGAATAATGCTAAGAGTATTTTAATAAAAGTTATATATAGTGCAATATGTAATAAGTAAAAGTTTCTTCATAGAAATTAAATTGAAAAACAAATATAGCAAGTTAAAATAAAAATTAAATTAATATGGGTATTTTCTAGATTAATACAAATAATGCACTTCAAAAAAACAAAAATTATTAAAAATTTAGAAAAATTTTTTATTTCATATTGTATGGAATTTATTAACAGTTTTTAATTTTGTTATATAGTATTATACATTTTGTATATTATGAAAATAAAATTCCACATTGATTCCATACATTGAAAATATTAATATTTCAATAGCTAGTATTAATGTATTACATATGTATACATTTGTATATATTTTTTTATAATCTGTTTGATGATATAAAAAATTTATCTTTATTGCTGATTCTATTTATAATTTATGCTTATAGATAATGCTTATATATACTAAATTGTATATATTTTTTTATAATCTGTTTGATGATATAAAAAATTTATCTTTATTGCTGATTCCATTTATAATTTATGCTTATAGATAATGCTTATATATACTAAATTAAAAGTTCTGTATTATTTTTATTTAAGTAACAAAAGAATTTAATATAATCTCAATTTCTGTAATATATATGGTATTAAATACTCATGCTATGTCAAATTTCTTTATTCTTCTGTATAATATGAACTGATCACTCAATTTCTTGATAATTCATTCAAAGTAATTATTTAATCTATATTATTACCTTGAAGTTTCTCTTCAACAGTATTTTCAATAAGATTTATAAGATCTTCCTCTTTAATTTCTTTTTCTTCTTTTTTTGGAAGAATGCCCTTTTGCCGCAAAATATCATTCCATTGAGTATCTAAATCAGGATTCTAAAATAATTTAACCAATATATTATAAATCACATATTAAAACTTATTTTTATACATATTTTATTATGAAAGTAAAAAATATACAAAATTAATTTTAAAATTTCAAAAAAGTTTTTGAACTGATTCTAAAAATTACTAGGAAACATATGATAAAAATTATGATTCCCATATTTTTCAAGCCACTTTTTTGTTTTAATATTCAGTACAAATATATTAAATATGAGGAACACATACTTTTTATAGATATTACTTTATGAAAATATGTACACTGAAAACAGTTAAGAAGTTGTAAAATAAAAAATTTGACACATTTTTAAATAAACTAATATTAAAGTCATAAATAAGACTTACAATATACAGTAAAATCAATCATAAATTATTTCATTTGTAACTTACAACTTGATGTTTATTTATTTGATTACTTTATGAAAATATGTACACTGAAAACAGTTAAGAAGTTGTAAAATAAAAAATTTGGCACATTTTTAAATAAACTAATATTCAAGTCATAAATAAGACTTACAATATACAGTAAAATCAGTCATAAATTATTTCATTTGTAACTTACAACTTGATGTTTATTTATTTAAGTTGTTATATTTATTGTTTCTGTTATACTTTGCAAAATTCATTATTTTGATTAATGTATTAAATAAAAGATTAAAAAACATACCAAATATATTATTTATTTAAAATAGTTAAGTTAGCTTGATTAAGTTGCCATATTACACGAGGGAATACTGTATCTGGTAGTGGCACTTACAGAGCCCATCACAGGCTGGCACATCCATGATGGGGTCAACTGAATGATTGAAAGATGAGGTTCAAAAGGCCAGGCCCAGACCCTCCTGAAAAACTGGAGCTATGGAAAGTGGATCCTCAAGGACAGCCATTCTCAACCTGCGGCCCAGAATGCACAGTCATGAAATTAATGAAAGCGCAGAATTCTTCTCTTACATGCAAAAAAATAAAAATTCTGATATAAAAAAATTTTTTTTAATCTACGCAGAATTCTTCTCTTACATGCAAAAAAATAAAAATTCTGATATAAAAAAATTTTTTTTAAATCTGGAAAAATTAGAATTTTCCTAATTTGTTAGATCCTTCCTGTTGCACTCAAAAAATTTTACAGGTCATAGGTCAGTTTGTAAAACACTGATCTATGGCATTCACGAATTGAGAAGTCAAGAGTTTTTTGTAGACAGTTTTTTAGAAAGCAGATTTTTTTCACGTGACACCAACCGGTTGCCTACTGCTGATATAGTATGTTGTGGCCCGCTTAATGTAGCAAACCAATGTATGCGGCCTGGGGAAAAAAAAGATTGAGAACCACTGCTCTAGGGTGATAAGCTACAGCTTTATTATGCAGCCATCCAGCTGACTTATTTAAAGTAGACAAATCATTTTGGATAAGTTTTCTAGTAATTATTAATAAGCTTTCTTGGTGGTTGGTTAATTTGTAATATACATATATATATAATGGCATAAAGAGTATATTGTATATGCTTTTTAAGAATAATTATTACATAGCCTATAAGAATCTTTGGCATTGTGGTTTATTTAAATCATTTTTAAGTTATTTAAATGCTCAGATGCCTAAGAAAATAAGTTTTATCACAATTTTAATCTATAACAATATTGATAGAAACTATCAGAAATAATCAATCCATTGGAATTATCCAAAAAAATGATTATTCAAAATGGAAAAATATCTAGCTTCTAAAACATAATGATAATTTGTTGCAATACAACTTCCTACACTGTTTCTAATTAAATTTTAAAAATAATTACTATGTACAGTATTTGCAATTATTTGTATACAGTTTTGATCCTGTTTGACAAGCAACAAGTACTGCTAATGCCATGAATTTTTATGACCATAATCTATTTATGCATTCCACAGCATATCAGTTTTAGTTTTGGTAATGAATTGATTATTGTTATATAGAATTAAACAGATTAGAATATTTTATTATATCACTCCCAATATTTTTTTCAATAATATATCTACAGCATCATGTTACATTATCTGTATTAAATTATTAATCAATCACTTGCATTTTTTTTTTTTGGAAATATTTCTTAAATATCTGTGCTAGTAGAGTTATACTGACACTAGTATTTTTCTGTAGTTGATATTATTGTGTATAGATAAACACGTGTATTTATAATTACATCGTGATTATATAAATAAATCAGGATGGTGCTGGATGTATAAAGTAGCCAAAATGGTATTATTTAATAGAACGCTTCACAATGAACAAAATGTTGTAATATAGATTTCTAAATTCGTGTATGTACATTATACTGATAAATTGGCATTCATCTTATCATTTGAAGAAAATTATTGATAAAATTATTTTAAGCGATTTTTTTTAAATAGATGGCGCAATTAAATCCATCAAATAAATGACATATCCTGATATTCGAAATAAATCAAAAAGATATCATCTTAGTTTTATATTTATAACTTTAATAATTTCATTTAATAGTTACCTCCATTATTCTTTCTAGAAAGAGTTAACTTCCTGGTCCGTCGCCCCGACAAAAAAGGCACGTGGTACTTCGTCATCCACTTATCTCCATATATAGCGAAGTGTATCTTATTGCCGATAAATTTCGTATAAACTATTACGTTAACAATTTTAAATAATATATTGGTATAAAAAGAATTATTTTCCAAATAATAACTAAAATCTACAAGAATTTATAAATTTTTGAGGATTTTTTTTTCTCATCCAGAGCAGCTGCCAAGGTAAAATCGTACTCGGCCGAGTAAAATGGTTGCGCGCGCAGCTATTCTTTCACACTCGTATTATCGAATAGACATGGCGAGTACTGTGCTAGTAGAGTTATACTGACACTAGCACGAGAAATTTTGATTATTTTCTAGCTTTCTTTACTAAAGTGAGTATTTAAAATGACTCCAAATAAAAGGTGGGGTGATTACGATACAATAAGATTCGTTGAATTATACGAGAAGGCTGAATGTTTATGGAACTTTCAACATAACGATTATAAAAATAAAAAGGCGAGGGAGAGTGCGTATCAGATAATTGTTCAGGAAATGAATATTCCTGGATTTGATGTAACCGAATTAAAATATAAAATAAAAAACATAAGAAGCACTTATGCACAAGAACGACTAAAATTAAAAAAAGCTGGCGTGCAGATGAATAAAAGTTACACTTTAAAGTGGTTTCCAATAGCTGATAGATTTCTGGGAAGAGTAGTAGCAGTAAAAAGTTCTACTAGTAGTGTGGTAAGTAATTATGCTTTCTTAAATTTTAATTTCAAAATGATAGTTTTCATTTATTAATATAATAATCGCGTAGAAAATTAAAAAAAAATAAATAAAAATAAATTAGAGAAATTAAAATCGTAGTTTGATTGAAATTTTTACGCAAATATTTTTGTGATAGCAAATCGTTGCCATTCTTTAATTTAAAAAATAAAATAAAAATAAAAATAATACACCGACGAACATTTTATTTAATTATAGGAATTATTAAATTAAAAATTTATTTAAAAAATTAAAATGAATAATAATTGGTACATAAAAGAAAAAATATATATAGTCCGAAACGGTAAGAAGAAAGTCAAAAGTGTAGAGAACAAGTAACAAAATGAATTGCTTAAATATATTTAAAAAAATTTTTTGAGCGAAATACGAATTGTTATTTAGGTAAAAACTTAAAATAATTTAAAAAATAAATTTTAAGTAATTTATTTTTTTTACCTCGAAGCGACCGAACGAACGCGTCGCGCCTCCGATTCCAACCTTCATTGGCAATATTCTTTATTGACTTCCGAGAGTTTCCGCGTCGCCTCGCATCCGGCAGTGCGGCGTCGCCTATATAGCAGTTTTTTTTTATCATATTTTAAGATCGACTAATACGAATCTTTGTTTTAAAGATCGTGTTAGTCGATCTATATATCGTGGTCAGGAGGACGCATGTGTATATTCATTTAAAAAAGCCTATTATATAGACGTAACGCGCTCAATCGCTTTGGGACGAAAAAATTTTTTACCAGAATGTTTTCTATTAGTGAACGAACTCATTTGAAATAATACTGGATGGATATTAAATAATTTTTCAATTCAAATCATTCGTTTTAAAAATCAAATATTAAATTAATAATAAACTGAGAAAGTAAATACTAATTGTACAACAGGTGGAAATTCTATTTTGAGTTTTCCTGCACTTTTAGTAATCAAGGAAACATGATGAAATGATGAAAATCAACAATTAAAATATATATGTTATTAATTATATATATTTATTACTGTTAAATGTCCATAAAAATATATTCCATTATATTACTACTAAACCTTAATTGTTTATATCCTACCAAAACATTTAATATAAAAAATAAAACATTTTCAGGAATCTTTAGAGCAGCTTTCTCAAACTGTGGGTCACGACCCTAAAAGGGATCGTAAAGCGAAATATGAATTGCTATAAATCAGTGCTTCTCAAACTATGGGTTGCGACCCCCACTTCTCAAACTATGGGTCGTGATCCCAGGTCGCAAAGCGAAATGCTACTCAAACTATGGGTCGCGACCCTATTTGGGGTCGCGAAGCGAAATGCTGGATTTCACTTGGGTCGTGACCCATTTCGCTTCGCGGCCCAAAATGGGGTTTGCAAAAATTAAATGCAAACATTGGAATATATGTAATTTCACAAACGCCCAATATTTAACATATGACAACATATGAATTTCACAAACGCCCAATATTTAACGTATGACAACATATGAATTTTCGGTGTGATTGGTTGATTGTATTCATCTTAATAAGTGTGTAAATGACTTTGTACTTGTATGTTTTATTTCATATTTAATACCTGGGGTCACGAAAAAGATTTGTATGTTTTATTTCATATTTAATACCTGGGATCGCGAAAAATCTCGTAATATGTTTTATTTCATATTTAATACCTGGGGTCGCGAAAAATCTCGTAATGGTATTTCATATTTAATACTTGGGGTCGCGAAAAATCTCGCAATGAAAAATAGGGTCGATTTACCTGGGGTCGCGAAAAATCTCGTAATGAAAAATGGGGTCGTGAATGAGAAAAGTTTGAGAAACGCTGCTTTAGAGTAATAGCATTAAAAGTTAGGCTCTCAAAGTATCATTTTTCTTGGGTTTACGCCGCTTTTCAGTCGAACGTTACTAAGGGCCGGTTGCACGAGCCTTATTTTGCAGGTTAAAACAGGCTTTAATCTGCAAATTTAGCTTGCTATGTTGCACGATGTCAAATCTCTAGGATAAACTACCGACTAATTTAACCGGCCGATTTTGGGCGGTTAAAATTTATTCTGTAGATTATCCAACAAAACAATATGGCGAACTATAGCAGTTCCGAAGCTGAAAATAATCATGATTTAGATTATTTGGATGGTACAATTTGTCGCTTACCGAAGCACGGCGAAAGTGGTACACATCGAAAGGGGGGCCGAAACACGCAAAAAATCCCTAATGGACTAGGGGTCAAAGGTCAAACGTTTACGAGATACAGAGGCATCTAGGCGCCATAGGTAGTGGAGCACGAGAACGGGACGCGTCCCGTCGCAGATCCCGTGCTCCACTACCGTGGCAGCGACGTAAAACCACTTGCGCCATTTGCAATAAACGGAAATTTGCGGGTCTATATC